>WMED01017049.1:0-13117 GCA_019650415.1 Pipa parva | reverse complement strand
GAATAGTATGCTTAGATAGCTGAAGGTGTTTAGTTTTAGAGAATATACAGTATACTTTGTGGAGGTTATTAATAGGGTAAAACATTGTTTTACTGAAAAACTGCAAGGTGTGCATACTAAATAGATTTATTTCTAAAATATTGAATATACTCGTTTCAATTAGGGGTGTCTCCTGGGCAGGAAAGGATGTCTACTGATACATGTGTGGTATCGTTGTAATCAAGAGGAATGGGGCTTTTAGAAACTGTATAGTTTTTCCAAAAAACACATTTTATTAGCTAAAATAAAGCAACATTTTAAGTGAAAATATCACATTTTTTTAAATGTATTTATTTTTTTACATATTTCACCCTAAATAATAAGAAAGGAAAAAAAAAAAGACAAACAAGACATTGTATGTTATAGCCCAAAGTCTGCTGAAAAAAACGATATAAAATTTTCCTGGAAATTAAATTGCTTTCCCTGCAAAAATCTTAGCAAAACACACACAGCGCAAAATTCTTAAAAACTGCTTGGCAAAATGTGGTGAAATAAATATAAAAAAAAATTTGGCTGGTATTGAAAAGGTTCATTCTAAATGGGACCTGCTTTGTTACATTTAATGTAATTTCTTCCATTTGTTATATTTAACCATATTGCTTTTATTGAAAGCTTTCATTACAGCTGTTTCAATTATGTTCCCAATAATTCAACATTTTTAAACATTCAACTTCAAATTATAATAAACATTTTATGCATGTTTTTGATTTTGTACCATAGCCTAATTTTGTATTTTTGCGCATTAATACTTTTTCACACAGTGGTACTTTGTCATTTTTCCCTCATCTTAATGTTCACTTGTTTCTATTTTCTATATATTCTTTTGTTTCTTTATTTATCCACATCTTCCTTCGCTTTCCCCTTTTCCTTTGTTACGTCCGTTGTCCCATCTGTTTATAGTTTAGCCATGGTTCCCAAATCTTTTGATGTTGTGTGGTTCTGTCTTCTGTTGTTGCTATTGTTTCTTCCATTTTTTTGGCTGTAGTCAATAAAGTCTATTGTTTCTTGTATGTTTGGGGCAAGTTGTTTTTTCCAGTTTTTGGCAAATATTGTTTTGGCTGCGGTTAATATTTGGAAGAGGAGCTTTTGGTAATGTTTTGGTATTGTCTTTGGGAAGAGTAGTAGAAGCATTGCTTGTGGTGTGTAGGGTAGATTTATGTTTAGGTCGTTGTTTATTAGATTATGGACCTGGATGTATTAGATCGCATGTCCACCACATATGTAGCATGTTGCCCTCTGCTTTGCACCGTCTCCAGCAGTATTTTGTTTGTTCATGGTTTATTTTGTGCAGACGTTGTGGTGTTAAATACCACCTAACAAAGAATTTGATATGTGTTTGATGGTTTGCATTTTTAGAGGCATCTTTGCTTACTTGGAAAAATTTTTCCCACTCTTCCCATTTGTTACATTTAACTTTATTTTTTATATTTCATTTGTTACATCTGATTTAATTGTGTTTTTGTTCTGTCCATTTAAAAAATCCTTTAAATGTTTGTTACACATATGTCACTGAATTGCATCTCACTGATTGGAAGTAGTGGTTTTAAATAGATTGTGCTTCCATGCGTTATTCGTTGCCTATTAAGGGATGAATACCCTGAAATGCGTAAGCCTTTGTGGCACATTTACTAAAGTCGAACATGCTTTAGGATTAGTAAATGCACAGGAAGCAGCCTATATTTTATATCACTGTTTTTTCCTATTTACTAAACTGTTCAAAAACCATTTTATCTCCCAAAAGAATGCTTCACCCTCAGGCTGGCATTAACCCATTATTCCCTATGTTCTTGGTCCTGCCATTTAGCCCAAGTCCAAAATATTTCCCCATGGAAAAGAGACACCAATATCGATCTGTAATGGAAGGAACCCTCATAGAAAAGCATTGCAAAATGATTTCTCTCTATGGGGAAACATTTTTAACCATCCTTTGTAAATCAGAGGAATTGAAAAGTACAGGGAAACAAATATTTACAGCGAAGGGGGGTTGAATCAATCAATATGGTCAAATTGGTCTTAGTAAATATGTCCCAATATATGTCTGGTGTGGTGTGATTACCCTGTATTTGACCTCTGTCTGCTTTTTGTTTTTAAATGATTTATCAAAATAAATGTAAATATATTGGATTTTAAGGAGTGTGGTATCTATCCAAGTGCTTTTTGTTTTTCTATTGTCTATTAGCAAAAGGAGTGATTTGTCCCAAATGATGTGAAGGTCATAAAGGGCACCAAATTGATTGAATGCCAGTAGGATGGATTTTAGTCATCTGTGATTGTGTATCAGTTTTATATCATATATTGGCAGGTAGGAATTTTTGTCAGTTTACATTTAGATGTAAATAGATGGCCAACTTGATAACATCATGTGTAATGTTTGTGAACAATGTTTAAAAAAGGGCTGAATTTTGCCATGTGCATTAGTACTTCAGGGGTTATAAACTATTCTGACATGCCTGCCTCTAATCATGTCACCTGACCCAACATTACCATATTACTGCTAGTAAGGGCAATCCTTTCTCTGCTGCTATGGAACAATATGCTGGTAAGATAAACACAGTGGTTACAGAGAGAGAGAAAAGCTGATACTTGAGTTTATTAAAAACATTAAGATAATTCTACACAGCGGGGTCTCTGCATGAAGAACAATGTTTTCAAAATAACATCTACACTACTGAGACAAAAAAATGATTAAATAGGTTTTCAGTCCTCTGCCCTCAGGGTGTGAGATAAATGGAGTATTACTTGTCTAAGCAATCTTAAATGTAATGTACTGCTTAAATGTACAGGGGTATTGCTATCTCTGACTACGCAGGCATCTTCGGTTTGAGAAGTTAGTGGGAAGATAGCACATTCCAACAAAAGAATGGATGAAATTAAATGGCAAATCAGAGACTAGACTGAGTATATAAAGTTTCTCCAGCATTATGGGGACACAGAATCCCAGGATCTGACTGAAAGCAACTGATATGAAGAACTGTCCCCTACTGTTATTTAGCAAGAAACAAAATAATATGACATTTTTTTTTTTTTTTTTAATAGTCTATTTTAATAGATAGAGGTTGGCTTTTATTATTCTAGCTCACCTAGTGAACACTAACTATTGATCGGTTGCTACATGTTACTAGACTTCAGTAAATATCCCCCTTGTTGTTGAGTGACCCCAATTATTTATTGGCTAGATCAACAAGCTATTGCTACTTCTCTATCCTCCAACCTGTCCATGTCCCTGCCGTCCTCTGATCCTGATGCGCCGGCTACTTATTAACACCATTTTATCTAATACTATCAACTCATTTGCCCCCTGCAGCCTAAACCAAATCATTTTAATAATCCTCGCCCCTGGCTGAATGCAGATATGTGTTCTATTAGATCTTGCATGTGTTGTGCAGAATGTATGTGGAGCAAATCCCGCTCCAGGGAAGACTTTATGCATTATAAGTTTTTGCTTTCGTGCCTTACCTCCTCTCTCTCCCTAGCCAAACTATACTTTTACAGAACTCTCATAAACCAAAATAAATCAAATCTCGATTATCTGTTCTCCATTTTCAACACCCTCCTATGTCCCTTACCCCTCAGGCTTGCTACCCTCCTGCACTCCCCACAAGATTTTGCTGACTTCTTTAGAAATACAATTGATAATATTCATAACCAGATTGCTGTTCCTCCTAACGACACAGACATTCTACCTACATCCCCCTGAGTTTCTGAATTCCTTTTCTCCTGCTACCCAATCTGAAGTTTCTCAATATCTCTCTTCCTCCCATCTCACTACATGCTTACTTGATCCCATGCCTTCTTCTTTAATTAAGTGCTGTGATTCTGTCCTTGTGCCTGTCCTAACACACCTCTTCAACTCTACCCTGTCCTCTGGAATTTTTCCTTCTTCTTTTAAGATGAGCACCATCTCCTGGAACCCCTGAAGTCTGGTTTCAAGTCAGGGCACTCTATGAAGACTGCTCTGTGTAAACTTGCAAATGAGGTCTCAAGGTTGCCAAAGCCAAGGGTCACTTTTCTGTTCTAATTCTCCTAGACCTATCTGCTGCATTTGACATGGTCAATCACTCCCTTCTTACTCAAATTCTCCATGTGCTTGGGGTCCATAATCAAGCTAGTTATTGGCTGGCTTTCTATCTTTCTGATCATTCCTTTTTTGTCTCGCATGCTAGTAACACTGCTTCTTCAGTTCCGCTTAGGCTGGAGGTGCCCCAAGGCTTGTTCTTTGGCCCCTTCCTATTCTCCCTGTACATTCTTTCCTTAGGTGACATCATTAATTAATTTGGTCTTCAGTACCACTGGTATGCAGATGATACTCAAATTTACCTATCCGCTCCTGTGCTAACACCTGAAATAAAGACTCAAAATTCTAGCTGTCTTCTGGCAATATCTTTGTGGTTGGCCAAGCACCAGCTCAAATTAAATCTCCCTACAACGGAACTGATTATCTTTCCACCGAAACCTGATCACGCTCCTACCTTTTACATTCTAGTGGATAGTGCCATCAGTAATCCTGCAACCTCTCTACATTGTCTTGGGATGACTTTTGACACTGCTTTTCCTTCTCTAAAACACATTTCTTCCACTGCCAAAACCTGTTGATTTTTCCTTCACAACATTGCCAAAATCCACCCCTTTCTCTCTTACGCCGCTGCTAACATCCTCATGCATGCTCTCATCCTATCCTGCCTACTGCAATGTTCTATCTGGCCTTCCAGCTTTCTACCTCTCCCTGCTCCAGTCTATTCTAATTTCTGCTGCAAGAATTCTATCCCCATCTCCCCAAAGGGGACAGCCTCTCTCCCAATCTCCCTCTGCTATTTGGCTCCCCATAAGCACACAAATCATTTACAGTGTTCTCCTTTTGACATTTAAGGCACTTCACTCTGTTGCCCCACCCTACATTTCCTCTCTTGTATGTCTGTACATTCCTCGTTGTCAACTATGCACCTCTCAAAGCAATCAGCTTTGCACTCCGCACATCAGTACTGTCCTTTCTTGTCTTAAACCATTTTCTCTCTCTGCCCCATACATCTGGAATTCTATATCCCTTTATCTTCAGCAGGAACATTCCCTCTGCACTTTTAAAACCAAACTGAAATCCTACCTTTTGGAGCACTAGCACTGATATTTATCAATGATTTTTATGTATATATTTTATTTAATACTTTGTCATTTATGCTTAATATTTGTATTTATTTATGGACTTTTGTTTCAACACATTGTCACAGCACTTATTATCTGCCTATCTGTGTATGTAAGTCTTCCTCTCAATTAGACTGTAAGCTCTACAGGGCAGGGACCTCCAACCTCCTGTGTCAACTTCAACATAGCACTTAAAGTGATGTATCCTTGTAATCTCATACTGTATTGTTTAATGTACTTTTATATTTAATCACTGAACTGTACAGTGCTGCGTATGTTTGTGGCACTTTATAAATAAAATTTTACATACAAGTAGTGTGTAACCAAGCCAAAAATGAGAAACATATAAAAAAAAATGTATTTGTTAATCTTAATACTGAGAAGTTAGAAACATGAATTGGATTAGTTTTCCTTTAAATAATAACATACCTTTGCACACAAAAAAAATCAATTACAGAAGCAATAGAGAAGAGAGAAGAGTGAGAGAGTAGAAAGAGAATAAACTATACAGTCATAGAAGTTGCTTCAGACAGAGATAAAAACAGTGTGTGAGAGTCATTTTTGCTCTAATTGACGAAAATCTATTCCAGGCATTATATCCCCGATTACAAATAGAGGAAACCACAAATAAACAATTTCACCTACTTCTCGTTTCAGTTCTGTAATGCACTGACACATTTTAAGTATTGCCAGTTCCAGATCTTCTACAACATCCTTTGTTTTTTGGGTTTGCTGCAGAAACAAAGAGAAGTCAGATTAGTTGTATGGGAAAAGTTTTCCTTTAAAGGAGAAGTTCAGGCCAGTTATACATACTAATCACACTGCTCCATTTTAAATGTTATTAAAACTTTACCCTAGGTTAGTAATGTAATAGTCATCTACATACATTTTCAAAAATAGAACCCTTCCCCTTATAACATGATGATTATTTGTGGTAAAGTTGTTTAACATTGTATAGTTTGCAAGGTGGTCATTCCTGTTACACGATCTGTTTAGGTCACATGTCATGGGGCTCCCTTCTATTTCTACCAGGAGTACCCACAGGAAATTACACTGCTAAAATGACAGGGCACATTATCACTCTGATCTGTGTCAAGGGGAATCAACCTGTCGAAATTCATTGTGCATTTCAGCTGTAAAATGCATTACTGTGGAAATGCAAGCATCATTAGCCTTATGATGGCATTACTAGCTATCTTTATAACAGAATTAATGTCCCATAAGTCCCAGAGCTTCTCTCTGAAACTATATATTTTAATCATTGCAACTTTGTTAGAATTTCGTGGAATTATTGGCACAGTGCTTGAGATAACAATCTTTCAAAGCCAGACTATAAAATATTTTGTTTTATAAAAACAGTGTATTTTGTTGTTGCCAAACCAGTAGAAGGTTATTTATGAAATGCAGGATAGTAGAATGATGCTATTAATATTTTCATGGGTTTACTGTAGAATAGAATGTTCTGTATATTATCAGAGGCATCCAAGTGAGTGTTTCCATTTATCTTTTAGTGCCTACACCATGACCTTTAATGTAATAAAAATGACATTTGTAAAGTCATCTCTAGTAACTCAGTACTTCTTTTTAAATAAATGCAACATTAGTCGTAAAAAGCAAAAAATGTTTGTTCCCGGGAAAATCTATTAAAGGGTTTAATTTTTTTAACCAAAATATGTTCAGACTTGATAAAATACACAAAGGAACAGAATTGGATTAAGTAAAATATTTTCAAAGAAAACAGATGAAACATTCCATTATCACAGTCAACAATACAAATGTTTATACAGGCTCATACGTAACATGTAATGCCACTTTAAAGTGACGCTAAAGCATTAATGTCATGCTTTTGGATTTTGTAGGGCTCCCTCTGCATGTTAAAAAAAACACACCGTCACCTCTGGGACATAGAGTTCTATGCATAATACAATTGATTTTTTTTTTTAATTTAAAATAGGGGCTTTTGTAATTCTGTTTTTTGGGCTTTTGTAATTCTGTTTTTTGCTCCTGTGACTTCCTCAGTCCTGGACTGTGGAAAAATTTTCATGGAAATTCATCAACAGGGGCAAATCTTTCTAATAGTCTAGAAACCCATAGCTTCCAATCAGGAGTTACCATTCAATGGTACAGGGAAACTAGAATTCTGAAAGACAAATTTGCTATGGCTGTTGTGGGTTTCTAGATCTTTGTAGATATCTGCTGGCGAATAATCATAGGATTTGCTTAAAAGCTCAAGAGTTTGCTTTCATTCTTCAGTGCAGTCTGCCACAATGTAACAATCAGAAAATGTTACTGCAGTTTTGCCCCAGATTATGTAGGTAATACCTGGAAAAAAATATTTTTAAAATTACAATATTGTTTTCTTGATTACTAAACATATAGCTCTAAACTTAGGGGGTAATTCAGCAAGGTGCGAACTCACCTTGCAATGCTTCGATTCACCTCGCTGAGACAGTTACGCGCTGGCTTCTCTCCTACACACGCACTTCAGCAAATGCTTTAAAGGTATTCCAGTCTCGCGAGGCGACTTGAGTGGTCGTGAGGTGACTGGAATACCTTTAAAGCGTTTGCTGATGTGCGCGCGTAGGAGAGAAGCCAGCGCGTAACAGTCTCGGCGGCATCGCAAGGTGAGTTCGCATCTTCCTGAATTTAAGTGTCTGCACATAACCAGGAAGTAACCTGGTGCAGTGATGTATTCATCTCATAAACCTGGGCTGTGGATCATCAGAGGAATACTGCTCTAGCAGCATTACACTTTGTGTAATGCTGCTAGATTAATTAGGTAATTATACTGTTTCACTATAGTTCTCCTGTAACTAGTTGAAATCCTTTTCTCACAAGATGACACATTTAATATCTACAGTAAATTACTAGTCATGGTTTGAAGGAAACCAAGAAAAGTCACTGGCTGGACCATGAATTGCAGGCCAAGTCTCACCAACTGATATTGATATGTAAACCCAAACATCTAACAACCAATATGGTTAATGTTCATTGCTTGAAAAGGGGTTATTTTTGTCACTGACCAAGTCAATCCCATAAAAATGTTTAGGTCTATACTTAACTGTTGGGCACTTAGATTTATATAAGAAAATCTGAATAAGCAATATTAATTTTGAAGACCCAGTTTATATGTACCTTGCCCAGAAATCCATAACCTTTTTTTTTCTTACAAAAATACATGGTGTGATGAATGTAGAGCTGGCTCCAAATGCAATATAATGAAATCTGCTTTATCTGTATTGTTTTATATTAAACTGGCCTACCTTAAGTAAATTATGCTAGAAATAAAATAACGGCATTTTCGCTAAAAAAAATTAAAAAAATTAAAAATCTGACAACATAAAGCATACACACATATGTGTAGTTGTGTATGTTTTTTTGGGAAGAAACCAAGTGAGTATTAATGTATTAATGCTTTGCACATGTGGTCTTATAGCAGAAATCACTAAAGAAGGGGAAGTTTTTTCAAATAAGTTAATGTGAAGAATTAGGGCTTATTCACTCAAGTGAGAATTCAACTGTTGAATTCTCAAACAGCGGATTCCCTTAGCAAATCCGCTACAATTTCCCCACTGTAAAGTCGCGACAATTTTTAAAGTTAAGATTGCAACAATTTTCCTACAATAAAGTCACAACTGTGACAATATTCTCATTATAAAGACACAACTACAATAGTAGCAGTCTATTGCGACTGTTTTTAGCTGGCGAATTCATACCTATACGCAACAATTCAGACTTTAGTGAATAACCCCTTCGAATTTCTGTAAACTGGTGTTCATACTTGCATTTTGTAAATGCTTATAGCAGCAAGCTCATGTAATGTTACCTGAATGGCTGCAAAAACTGGCTCATTTATCTTCAATTTATTTACCATTTCTGGCTAGAGTTCTTGAATGACAAACAAAAACATACTATACTGGTCAGTATTGAGAAGAACTGTGATTCATTGCACAGTTAACAGAATGTGCATTAACAGCTTGCTACAGACTATACACAGCTTTAAAAGCTCTGCTAAGAGGAAGTCACAATGACCTGTTATTCAGAAATCAGAAAGTCAACATGTTTAACTATTACAAACTGAGATCCTAAATCATCATGGAAGGAAACAGGCTCTCAGGAAAATTATTTTATTCCTCTAAAAGGTTTTTTTTTGTTTTTGTTTTTTTTTTACTAAGAATAATATATTTTCTACATTTCTGCAATTGATTCATTATTACGGGCTTCATGCCCTGCAGTGCAACTACCGGTACTCAGAATTTAAAATTGCATTAGAATAAATATTAAAAAAAAAAATCACTAGAAATTTCCATAAAGATAGTTTGGTTGTATTGACAGTAGGGACAAAAGGCCTTTTATCTCCCCCTTACTGTAAATGTGAATGAGAGGCTTATTGATAAGGCTCATTTGATGACTCTGTATTAGGGAGGTTTAGGTTTAATTATTTTCTCTACTTCCACATAAGTACCATGAAAGCTTTAGGCTGGGAACTGGAATTAACAGTTTCTAGAAAATGAATGTACATGTAGGCACATATAATTAATTGCTGTATATAAGAAAAAACAGGTATATTATTATTGATGTATTATTATGAAAAGTGTAATGTCTGGTCACAATTCCCAGTTTCTAACTGTTTGCCCAATATAACATTCATTTGGTTAGAGGCACTGAGCACCAGTGCACCCTCCTCTAGAACAGGGTACAGTTCCATCTTCCACTACAAAAGCACAAAACTATATCAAATGCCAGAAACAAATGTAAAGGAAACAGCAAGACTTCACTTAGACATTAGACAAAGAGTAGATAAACAGGTATTATTGTCAAGAAACGTTTTCACTACTTTAGCATATGTGGAACAGTAACATTAACTAATACACGCGATACAAACCATGAAATCTACCCATAAAACACAAATATAAGAGCTCCTTCTAATAGTCATAAAATCACAACTTGATATGTATCGATATAAGGATACTCCACCTATAAATGAGAAACACAGAGAGCTAGGAATCACCTCCATCAAAGACTACTTGGCATAGACATCAGGCAGCCCACTCTGTGCAATTCAAAAGGCTACAACATTAATAGTTTTGGCTACTACAAAATGTTGCTGTTAAATACAAGCCACAACAGCCAAATGAATGCAGAACACAACATAGTTTAACATATTGTACAGTAAGTAGCAATAATGTAAATGTCCATACAGCACATATCAAATTTGCATTGAGAACATAGCTATAGAATTTTGAGTCCTCTGTGGATTTAGTTCAATATTAAATTAGTGGTGTTCTAGAAAAAGCGCTTTTTCTAGAACACCATTGGTTTACAGTACATTGAAGTCATTGGAGTTTGGAACAGCTCGTTGAAGAAATTTAGCTGCAAACGAACTATTATCATTTGTATTTCTAATTTCATGTTTGTTTAAGATCATGTATTTACATTCTAGCGCCATCTAGTTTTTTCTCATGTCAATATTAAATTAGGACTGAGTGCAAATCAAAATGGATGTTACATTACATTCAGCCTTCGCTACATTTTTAGACATTTAATGACCTTGACTATGAACACTAGGAAAAAGTGTTAAACCATTTTATTGTAAGAAGAGTTTCTGCTTTAATGATAGAATGAAGAGTGAAAAGTGTAGTTGCAAAAATATTAGTTAAATGTACCACAAATGAAATAATAGTACATTACTGTTACCAGTATTTGATAAATATGCCCCAATATTATGTCAGTGAATCTCCTAACAAGGTGCAGTTTAACATGATGCAAGGATATAACAAATACTTTCTTCCTCTAAAGGTCACACTCATCCTTTTACTCTTGCATCCTATATACTGGAAACCTCTATATTGTCAAGGAGGAGTGGATGGGTTTGGACTAGTGCTACAGCCATGTAAGGACTTTTTATTAAACACAATAAGGGGGAATGTACCAAATAGCATTAATGTAAAAAAAATGGACGCAATGCTTGTTTATGTCCAAATATTAGCAAAATGTTAGCAATTTCTACTTGTTTCCTGCCCTTTTAAATTAATAACTTAAAGTGCACCCGTCACCAAAAAATGACATTTAGTCTAGCATAGCATGCTAGACTAAACAACTTTGTCATTTAAATAAATTAAAAAATACTTGCCTTTTAAAAGTTATCCCTCATTGACTCTGCTTCTCAAACTATCTGCTAGAAGACTAGCAGAAAGTCAGCTTGAGAGGACTTCATGACGTGATTACGTGATTGCACACGCCTCTATGCTATGGAGCTCAAAGCATATACGCTTTGAGCCTCCCCGGCCAGTAACGCTGACAGCTTCCTCAGTAACTGACTGGGGAAGCTGTCAGCGTTACTGGTTGGGGAGGCTCAAAGCGCATATGCTTTGAGCTCCCCAACATAGAGGCGTGCGCGATCATGTGATCGCGTCATGAAGCCCTCTCAAGCTGACTTTCTGCTGGCTTCTAGCAGAAAGTCGGTTTGAGAGGCAGAGTCAACGAGGGATAACTTTTAAAAGGTATTTTTTAATTTATTTAAATGACAAAGTTGTTTAGTCTAGCATTCTATGCTAGACTAAACAATGTCATTTTTTGGTGACGGGTGCACTTTAATAATTTTATGCAAAAATAGGTTATCTTTAGGCCACTTTTTAATGATAAATAGTTGTTCATATTTAGCACTCTTTTTTTTTTTACCATTGGCATAATTCCACTTGATACATTTCCCCTTAAGAGTTAGTGTTCATAGTAAACTTAGATATGGTGATATTGTTCTGTATGTTCGAAGGTCATGGAATACTTTAACCCAAATTATCCAGTATACCTAGGGACCTGTTATGATGAATGAAATACTTAGAAAACACATGGATTAAACAGAAGTAATTCCATAGCAGAGGATATAAAATAAGCGGCTGTATGAGACTAAGCTTTGGGCTCTAGGTAAAAACATTAGCCTAACCACTGGGTAGACCTAATTAAAGGTAGGGTGTATACCTAAGCCTCTGGAAAAAACCCTTTCACTTATTTCTGGTGGGGCAGTGACACTCCTTTCTAGCTTACACACTAGTAACATGCTATCCATGGGCGATGTGGGCAACTGCCTAGGGCACAATCTATTTAAGGGGTGCTGTCGTCCACATCGCCCATAGCTAAATTCACCTCCTCCAGCGTTCCAGCAACGCACCTCCTATAAGCGCTTCTCCACAATGAGGTAAGTTGAATGCGACGGCGCTCCTTGGCTGCTTCGGGTCTTGTTGGTTGTATTCGGCAGCTGCAGACAAGACCCGAAGCATCTAAGGAGCGCCAACGCATTCACCTTACCTCACTGTGGAGAAGCACTTAGAGGAGGTGCGTCGCTGGAAAGCTGGAGGAGGTGAGTGGGGGGCGGTTCGTCCAGGGCATCAATTGGGCAAGAACCGCTGATTTCTGTGAGATAATGCACACAGTTTATTTTGTTTTGCACCATAGACAATAATGAGCCTAATTAAAACAGCTAGTGGTACTCTGGCCTAAGGCCTACTCAGAGGATACTCAAGTACTTTGGACATTAACTAAGGATACCATTTGCCCAGATGTTCCTTTCTCTCTATCAGGATCTGATAGGACAGGCAGAGTGTACAACTTAGGTTCCCTCAAGGTATCCCTGAGCTGGACTCTCCTCCTTGTAGTTGTAACTCTGTGCTCTAGTCATGAACTAAAATGTTCTAGCTCTCTAGTTCCCTTTTAAAAGCTAGTTTGCCTGAGCTAAAAGGTTATCGACACCTCTGTATAGAAGTACTAGCAGAGTGCAGGCATCTTACTGCTCAGTGCTTCTAATAGGATGTCATCCTCAAGCGCTCTCCCTCGGCCCTGTATAATCCCCATAGGCATGCACAGGCCGTTTCATTTGGCATTCGTGACGCCAAAGAAAAAATTCTTAAAAGGTAAAGTTTTCCCTGTCCCCCTCCATGCTGCCCCC
>WMED01017047.1:0-13117 GCA_019650415.1 Pipa parva | reverse complement strand
CTAGCAGGGGCAGGACTTTATGATGGCAGGCCCCGGGTGCACGATCTGCACTGGGTCCCCTCTCCTGAGCCAATGCAGTTTGTGTCCAGCATCCCTGGAGCATTGGGCCCAGTCACCACCGTGACTGCTGCGACCTCTGTATGTATGCCACTGCAACCTAGAGTGTCAGAAAGGGAGGGCAGTATTTCAAACAGAAAAATGGATGACATGTAATGTTATGAAACAACGAGATACAGGAGCTCATAACTTCTTAATGGTGAGCCAGATTTCAGTGCTTTAAGTTTTATTGTGTTCTTATCTATCAGACCTATTGATTTAATAAGGGAATATGCCAACATTTAGTTCTTATTTAAAGGACCTGTAACACCAAAAAAAAAATAAATCAAAACTAAATAGCTAAAAATCTTACTTTCTATGCACAATATGGAAATTTTAGAAGCAGTAACTGAATATGCAGAAACTATAAATGCATTTAAGGCATTTTCAATTCATGATGTCGCTGTTCCTTTAATACATGCATTTCTACCTTTGCAGCGACCACCAGGTAATTTGTAGTGAAGATCGCAGTTGGCAGCTGCGTACCTGTGCAAGATTTGCTTTTGGATCCAACTCTTTCCATTATTGCCATCATGAATTTGCCAGTGAGCTCTTGGCCTTATAGTGGGCCCCTGTGCAACTGGGCAGCCAGGAATTCTGAACTAATGAAATCCTTTTTTTGGTCAATTTAAGCAGACTGTGAAAAATCCAGAAACGGTACTATGCTAGCCTTTGTATTTAGAAGGGATGATGATATAGGGGAGCTGAGAGCTACTGTAGCTGTAATTTACAGAGCAGGCAGGGCAGTGTGGGTACTTGATTTCGTATGTCCCCCACCACCACTAGCACCAATATACATCCTGCTGGAGGTCAGTAATCTCTACTTACACATGCCTTTTTGCCTGCAGCTCTCACGCAAATCAGCACTGAGCAGCTGGTGAGCTGTGTGTTTGTTAAGCTGATAATATCTATTTAATTTACTGCAGAAGTCAGCTCAGCCCCTGGCTGCGCTCTGCTATGATTGTATGAAGGTAAATGCACAGCAATGAGTGGGACATACACAGTGCCTTTCTGTGCCCTCAGCTGTTTTTTCTGAGACAGGCCAATAGCGCAACTTAAAAATCTCACGTACCTGGAAGCAAAAAAGTTTTGTTTAATGCTGCAAGGAACTAAAATGTACAACTTTAATAGACATTTCTCCCACCAAGCCCTACCTGTCCACCCAGAAAGACAGTGACAGTGACCTGTGACAGGGTCACATCCTTTTGAATGGCTACAATCGCAATGTTCAGCACAATCCAGACCATACATTCCATCCTGGAATATAAACAGAAGAGTAACAGAAGCCATGCAATGAACTTTGTGGGGAAAATCAATGGCACTGGTTCATGAGAATGGAATAACAGTACAGGACAGTACGTTTTTTCTACATTCAAAGAGCTGAAATTATTTACTCTTTATCAAAATAAATGGTTGTCATTATATGCTAGTAGATAACAATAAAATCATTTATAACATTTTAAAAAACTTAAATGTTTGTTAAACCAGGGTGATTTTACACATAAGCTAATGTACTTGCCAGTGCTGTTCTTTTTTCCAGAGCTGCCTTTTGTTTCTTTGATTCATCTGCTTCCAGCGCTGCAATGCTCTTCACGTTTGCCTTCTCTTCTTCATTGCTGATATGAGCAAGTGCAGAAGCAGTATTCTATACTTGCTCACATTGGCGATGTTAAAGAGGAGGCCTGAACCAGAAAGGGATTGTGATGCTAGAAGCAGAAGAAAAGAAAATCGACAATCCAAGATGCTGGGAAAAAAAGAGCAGCATCAGTAAGTAATATTAGGAACTTATGTTGAGAATTGCTCCTGGTATAGAAAGCACTTTAGTTCTCCTTTATAAAAAAAAAAAAAAAAAACCTTATGCAGTGGTAAACCCCTGCTAACTATTATATATTGGTGAGAAAAGGTTACACAAATACACTATTGGCCTGCCCAAAGGGTGTGCAAAATTTACAAATCTACACCCTGCTGGCAGGCCAATAGAGAGAGCATGGGTTATTATTATCAGATTATTTATATATTATTACATTTATTATGTACTACATTATTACATTAGGTTCACTTTCAGGTGCAGGAACTTGCTTTAGGTTGGAGGCTGATGAATAGAATTGGATTAATGTAGTGTAATACAAGTTTGGCAAAAAACCTTTACAATCTTGCTGTTAACTGTACAGTAAGAGAATCAGTGGATTAGAGATGAACATTAGTGTACTAACGATGATTTGCAACCCCCACCCACCAGGAATCCTTACACCACTACTATATGACCCTAAATTGATAGGGTAAGCTATGCCTTAACCACTCACCTACTGGGGCCAAGAGCTTCCCTTACTAACCTGGTAATTAATACACCATACTATAACACAACCAGAAGTAGGAAGACATGCTACACTACAGAGCCTGCCATATTGTAGACCATATACAATACATTACAGATAGACCAAATAATGGGGCCAAGTGACTTAGGTGAATGCTGTGTCAATATGTAAATTCAGGAAGCGGCGAATAGACGTGACTATTTGGACTTTAGTCAATAACCCTCAAAGTCTTTCCCAATAAACAGAATAATGATATGTTGCGAATACAAAATAGGAAGGTGAAATTAAGTTCAACTGAAATTAACTACTCTTTAACTGCTTCCTACATATATAAAGACAATTTTTTAGTCTTCAAAATGTATCTGATCCTGTATTACAATAATCATACAATAATAATATTAAAGGGGCACTGTGAGCTCATTTAGTCTAGTTGTGATTAGGATGGGGAAGGGGGTAGATACTGACTGATGTGAGTCTGCTGGTCCGATGTCTTTTGCTTTTGAAACCGACGAAGTCCTCTTCATTTCTGGTTCCTCTTTATTTCACTGAAAAGAACAATTGCTGTAGCAAAAATCTGCTACTTGGATCAGCAAACAGAGGAGGGGCAATGCTGGAGCTTAGGAGACACATCCGTATCTACCCCCTCCCCCATCACCCCTAGACCAAAGAAGCTCATAGTTCCCCTTTAAGAGAAGTAATAAGGACCACAATGTTTTTCTACTTATTAATCTTTGTAAACTAACAAACACTAGCGAATTTTCCTCTACATTAAAAAAAAAACACCAGGTTAAAAAACACCTAATTTATGTGGAATTTTTAACATTGCTGTCTTTTTTCATACACAGGTTTTACCAGTGGAGAATGCCAAGATAAAATTTCCACTGGCAAAAATGAACCATTTGTTTCAATTTCTCCTTTTGATAGTTCTCTCATATCAGCACCAGCTGAATATTCTTTCACATCAATACCTGCCAAAAAAAATCATATTTTGTTAAATTTTCTCCAGTGAAAAAGTTCTCATATCAGTACTTGGTGAAAATAAAAAATTTGCTCAATTGTGAAAAATCTTTGATGGCAATACTAGGTGAAAATCCCTATATAAGGGCATTTATGACATTGGTTTGTGACCTCTCTATCTCAATGTGTTTCTTTCAGCTCTGCCTGATCATTGTTAACCTAAATTGACTTTCATTGTGTTATATTGTTCTCTGCTATGGCTAGTTTAGTATTTCAGTGTTTTTTTAATGGTTTTATAACTGTATGAATTTTCAGCAAATTTTCACCTGATGCAACCAATTTTCTGCTACCAATATGCAGGAGGAAACATTAAAAGGAGATTTTTACTTACCCTTAAATCTTTTTCTCTGAATATCTCTTGGGGAACACAGGACCAAGGGGACATACCAAAGCAGTCCCAATATTCAGGTGGGAAATAACCAAAACAAACATATAGCAGGAAAATTAATCCTAAGAATAGGAACAACTATTGCCTGCAATACTTTTCTCCCAAAACTGGTCTACTGAGAAACAGAAAGGTCTGCTCTGTAAAACCTTATAAAGGTAGAAGAGGATATTCACACAGCAGTTCTACACAACTGCACGAGTGAAGTCTGATAACAGATCGCCCACAAAGTACTCATAGCTGTCGTAACATGAACAGAAGTTCCTTGGGGAGCAACAACTCCCTGAAACCAATAAGCCTTCCTAATGAACTCTTTATTTCAAGGAGCTAACTAAGACCTAGGGACCTATGTCCTGCACCATTCGGAAAACCAACCAAACAAGAAATTCAACTGACAAAAACTCACAGTATGATCAAAGAATATGTGCAAAACTCGAACCACATCTAAAAATCTGTTCTTAAGAATTCCTCAGATTCGGACACAAAGATGGAAGTACAATGCCCTGATTTACCTGGAATGCAGACATCACCTTCCGTAAGAACGGAAGATTAATTCTAAAAATTGCTTATCCGCTTGAAAAACCAGAAAAGGAGTATTCCTTTAAATTAAAATTAAACAAAGAAACATCAGATAATAGTTCAGAAATGAGACCCCTGAAGAACAGACCATACCAAATACAAATCCCAATAAGGAATGGGTGCCTTATACAAGGAAACTATATGAGTCATATTCTGTAGAAATGTACGCACCTACTAAAAAAGGACGAATAAAACAGAAACTTGTACCATTAAGGAGGAGAACTTAAACCTCCCTGCTGGAAGTGAAGCAAATGAGAAGTTGAAATTGTTCAAAATCCCAACCTAAAGAACATTCCCAGCTCAAATAAGCCTTCCAAATCCTGTGATAGGTGACTGACCATATGGACTTACTGACTTTTAATATAGTCCTAATTACTGCCTCTGAGAAAGTCTTTCTCCATAGAATTAGGGACACAATAATCATGCCGTCAAAGACAGGTTTCCTGGATTGGGATGAAGAAAATTGCCCTGAAACAGCAGATCAGGCAAAATTGGAAAATCCCAAAGAGGGTCCACTGTCATGGACCATAGATCTGCAAAAGTACGACCTCTTGGGTCAATAAGGCAGAACCAGAAATATCTGTCCCTGCGTATGTACTACATCACATCAGTAACTATGGTCATGAGATAGTGGGCTATGAAACAAATTCTTAGACGTTAATGATGGAATCTCAAAGCAAAGATATCTAATTCTGGAAGACCTCATCTTCGAATAAGATGGTTGAATACTAGCTGATTTCATTTCCATTCTCCCAGAATGGAACCTTGACAACTCAAAAAGTCTGTCTACCAGTTTAAAATTCCCAAAACCTGAATGTCCGATAAACAGGATACAACACTTCGAGTGCTCTCCTGATGATTTATGTACAGTATATCACTGAGTGATATTGTCTGTTAGACTTGTATTATCTCTCCCTTTAACTCTTTTGACCAATGAGACAGTACTAATGGAACTGCTCGAATCTCAAACATGTTGATTGGAATTAGACGCTCCTGAGTTGACCAGTAACCCAGAGTTTGAAGATCCCCAAACACTGTTCCCCAACTCGAAAGGAAGCATCAATGGAAGTTAACCTCCAAAAAATAAAACCTAAAAGTCTCCCGCTCCAGAAAATCACAGGAGCTAGTCACCACCTGAGATACTGAAAAGTATCTGGTTGTAGAGAAACCATTGTAAAAAGATGATGTCTTTTCCATTTCCTGATAATTTACAACTGAAGTGATTGGCAAATGAAATTACGTATATGGGACCGTTTCTACTGAAGACACCGGAACCCCTAAATCTAACTTTGATTATTTTATCTGCCAGTAATAGAACTCGGAAACTTACTGAATTGAAAATCATCTTTAAAAACTGAAGTTCCTGGAATGGGAAAAAGATTGAACCTATATACTGTATATATCCAGTGGAATCATGACATTCATCTAGCACAAATAGTTTGCTGCTTCCTGAATCTGAAACAATGTTGGGGTTTTGATCATTAGACCATCCAAATAAGGAGTCATTAAGATACCTTCCAATCTGAGCAATGCTGTCATATTCGCCCTCATCTTTGTATTTGGAATGGGAAGGCTCGAAAGAGAAACAAAGGTACTTTTGATAATCAGAATGAATGGGAATATGAAACTAGGTGTACTTGACAACCAAGAATGCTAAAAAGCTCTCCCCTGTACCATAGCTGCTATCACTGATCTGAGAAACTCCATTTTGGTTGTGAGGTCCGTAGAAATCTGTTGAACACCTTGAGGCTCAGAATAGGATGGAAGCCTCCATCCTATTTGAAAACTAGGAAAAGATCTGGGTGATACTGTAGCTCCAAGATCATTACCCCCTTTTTCCATTAATTTCCAGCCCAACTCTCTAGATGCCCGACTCTTTTGAGAGTCTCTTAGAATTCTTGATAGAAAAAATCAATAAGGGGAAGCATGAAAAAATTTTGCCTTGGAACCCACGTGTTATAATGATTGAAATCCAATTGTCTTTTATCGATAGAAACCAAACTACCCGTAACTGAGATAGACGACCTGTTGTCAAACTGTCCATCTCAGGAGTGGTTTAACCTTCATGCTGAAGAAACATTCCCAGTGGTGGAGGAGGAGGTCTGTTGTTTTTTTTTTTTAATTTGCAAAGTACTTTACACCCTGGACTGCAACTGAAATCTATTGTATCTCTAAGATGATACTCCAGAGAATGAAAGGACCATTTCTGATTGTCAAAGTTATAGTAATGGTAAAATGAAAAAGAATGGGATTTCCTCCCAAATGCTCCAACTTTAGGTTTAATCTCTGGGAGCAAAGTGCTTTTGCCACCTGTAGCCTGACTGATAATCTTCTCTAACTCCAATCCAGTAGGAGTCTATCCTTGATGAAATAAATGAAAGGGACTTTTTAGGACTATGATCCGCTGCCCAATGCTTTAACCATAGCTGACAACACGCTGTTACAAACAAGGCGGAGTTTCTAGCAATCACATTTGTTGCATGTAAAGAATCTCTTCCCCTGAGGCTTCTGCAGATGCAAGTTGGTCATAAGGCAGACCCGAATTGTTGCGTATATGTGCAAATTCGCCAGATAAAGACAGTCGCAATAGGCTGCTACTGTCGCAGTCATGTCTTTATAATGAGAATATTGTCACAGTCGCGACTTTATTATGGGAAAATTGTTGCAATCTTAACATCAAAAAATTGTTGTGACTTTACAATGGGGAAATTGTCGCAGATTTGCTATGGGAATCCGCTGTTTGCCAATTTGACAGTCGAATTCACACCTTAGTGAATAACCCCCATAGGGGTATCTAGCAGAAAGACATAGCCACATTGCCTGAAATGCTAATTTAATAAAAACTGTGTTTTTAGTTCACACAAACAATGAAGGAAATTTGAATTTTCTTTCTGATCCCTGGCATAATTAATCCAGTAACTGGAATGCAGCTGTGATCTTCAACAGTGATGTACCTATCAGTCAGTAAGTGTTTGTAATCTGGTGGTGGTGGGTGGGTGGGGGTGCAGCACTGCAGGGGATGGGACCTCCATGCCGATCTTGCACCAAGCTGGGGAATGGGAGTTCAGTGGAGATCGTTGCACAAGGACACACTTCTGCAAAGTTACACCCCTGCTCTCCCATATATAACTGAAATAGTTTAACCAGACTTAAAGCAAATTTTTGGTTCTAGGAGCAAAACAGATATTATATTACTAACACCATCTAGACATACAAAGCTGCTTTAATTTACTATAAATATCTGAAAACTGTTAGCAGTTTTCTTCAGCTGAGATTTGAAAGGATTCGAACAAGTTATTATGCATGCAGGTGTGCATTTTACAATTACACGGCTGCTGTGACTTCTCTATCACTTAATATACACAAAAAGTACATCTTTCTAAACACTACATCGTGCTGCTATAGATTTGTGACTTCATGATTCTGGGGCCTTTGAAATAATAACAGATTTTAATTTGGAAATCATGCAGACAGGGTCAGAAATAGGGGTAAAAAAATAGAGGTGGCTGCCTTGGGTACTACTACTGTATAATTAATTTTAGGAGAGGAGTTGCTGAGTTGACTTTTATATATAATTCTTTAATTAATTAAAATAATTTAAATGTGCATCCCTTTATTAAGAACTTGCAGATTGAGACTCTGGACTGATGCATAGCCAGACCAATTCCTATGTCTGGTCTTCTCTATACTTCAAAGCATCTACCCATTTACCTTTATAGATGAGATACCTTGCATCCCAAATGCCTTCATTATACAAGGTGCATGGTACAATAATGATAAAGAGAAAGGCAGGTGTGTAAGATTTTTATAGTACTGGCCCAATTTAACAATTGAATAAATATATTTGCAAGGGCTGTGTTTTTGGGAGAGGGGGCTGTGGTGCGCCACACCACTGCAGTTTTCATATTTGATCTCCCTGTCCATACCTGGCATGGCCGTTCGCAAAAATCCCCAATCCAACCTGAGGCACAGATACAGCTCCCGTCCACTGGATTGCAGGAGGCATCATTCAGACACTGACAGCTCTGGTTGCAGTTTAAGCCCCAGGTACCACTTGAGCAAGGAATGGAGCAGTCTATGCCCTGCCAACCTGCATAGAGAAGCACACAAAAGATTTTAACATTTGCCATTTCTTACTACAGCAAACCTAAAACTAATTGATTTAGCAACATCATTATTTGCAGTTAAGTAATGAGCTGGGAGCAAACATTCATTTAAATGTGTTTCAGGTTTATAGATTTTTTTTCATTAACTAAATATTGAATTGTAATTATTGAATAATGTCAGTTTTATTGTTTCTGCCAGAGACCCTTTTATTAAACGAGGAAATAACAAAAGGTAAATCAGTGGAAATGTGAAAAGCTTCATATACTGGTTTTTATTGGACTATAATAGGCACTTTTTTAATGGTAAAAACACCATTTAAAAAACAGTGCGTCTTATAGTCGGAAGGTTGCAAATCTATGCACAGTTGCTGGCTCAGCCCCAATAATTCCAGCACACAGATGCCCAGCAGTAATGAGAGACACGATAGCAGTGAATACGTTCAATACAGTGGTAGGAAAGCAGACGTATGTATCATTTTATTTATAAAGCGCCACAAATTTACGCCACGCTGTACAATTCAGCAATACAAGTACAATAGAGACAAGGGAAAAGTGCATTAAACAATACCAGTAAAATAATGCAAGGATACATCACTTTAAGTGCCAGGTTGCGGTTGACACAGGAGGTTGGTGTGTGTGTGCTCATGCGTGATTTGTTGTGAGAGTGTATCAGGGTGTGCATGCGTGGCTGGGTGTGAGAGTGTGTCAGTGTGTGTTCATGTGTGACTGGGTGTGTCAGTGTGTGTTCATGCGTGACTGGGTGTGAGAGTATGGCAGTGTGGGTGCATGTGTGTGACAGTGCGTGTGCTTGAGTGTGCATTTGTTTCCCAAAATTTTCCACTGACAATTGTAGGTGCATCTTATATTATGGTGCACCCTATAGTCTGAAAAATATGGCATCCTCATATGCAAACAGATTATGTGCTGCACTGCAGTGTTCCCCCCACCCCTTCTACACCCACAACAAAAAATTTGTCACACTGGAATCTGGGGTATTCCAGGGGCAGATGTTGCAGAGGGGTGTAACAGAAACAGCAGAGGTCCAGGAACCCTGGTGACCCCTATTGTTATGCACCTGCTGCACTAGTATATAAAGAGCAGTGCAGTATTCAATATTACATGTGGCTAATTAGACAAAGTCCTATCTTGAAATGGTGGTCAAAGTCCATTTCCCTGTCTTCGGACATCCAAAGTAAGATGAGTTATTTGAAAATCAATATTACCCTCTCTACACACACAGGATCCATCCACTGGGGAGCAGGCAGCAGCATTCTTGCAGCTACACAGTGACAAACAGTCAGCTCCAAATGTTCCTGGAGCACATGGTACAGAGCAGTCCTGTCCCTGAGAAGAAAACACATGAAGATAGAATTTAACAGTTGGGTTAGGATGCAACAAACATCTTTTCATATCACTTCTGAACCCAAGTTCCATAGCAACTCTCCTAGTATACAGTAGCATTATCTTACTATGTATTGTGTATATATACATTAGAGATAGCAGTACTGTGGTATAGTAACATTCCTGAGTAAGACAGTTGATGTGCAAAATTACATACAAAGTATTATAAAGAGGAAATTAAAAAAGCTAGTGTTACTTCACATGTCAAGTTTGCCTTGCTCTTGACCTAGCCATTTTACATACAATTTTTTTTTTATGACAAACAAGAATAGCTGTAATAAAATCCATTTTGTTATCATTGCTAGAATTAAATTAAAATTGATGTTTATTTCTGAATTTGGTTGGTGATAGACTTTTTACACCTGTTTCTTCTTTCTAACCAGTGTTGTACTTCACAATAAAAAAAGTTGGCAGTAGCACATTAAGATTGATATACTTAGAGGCAAATCAGAACTGCTAGCCAAATTCCACACGCAGTTGCCAGAGAGGAGGAGTTGTTAAGTGGAGTTTGGACTGCAGGTCCTATTGGATCCTAAGTTTGCCAGTACTAGTGAGCTATCCTTCAACTGAACTAGCTTTTGAAAGATTGATATGGATTAAAACAGTGCTGAGGGTCTTCAGAACAGATAAGTGGCTATAAAAATGTTGAAATGCTTAGCTTAACAAGATGAAGGAGAAGCTGAAAAGCCTTTTTAGACTGGTTAAAAAAATATTATTGAATGTGAAATTCTACAAGAGACCCAAACTGTCATTAAGAACTATGCTTAAAGATATAGAGCCTCATTGACTAAGGTCCAAATAGTCAAGCAGAGCTGTGAAATCGCATCTGTTCTCCACTTCCCCATGTTTGCTTACTGAGAAAAGTCTGTGAAAGTGGTGAATACAAGTGGAGACTATGTGAGTCACAAACCTACTAAGCTAAGCATAATTTTGCATGTGCGTGCACAGGTACTTCTACTATGGACTAAAATGCGGACTGGTGCAAAGGTGTGAATTAAATAAGTGAACTGCTCTGAATTCATCTGTTTGACTTCGCCACCTCAGACCGGGGAATTGGGGGTTGATGACAGGGATCCATTGTTGCGTATGGTGACTGTACAATCAAAAGTGACAATGGCGACTGCGAATAAGTGATAACATGACCTAGGGACAAGGTGACATAGAAATAGATAAAATATTCACAGAATACAGTTAGTGGGATATGGTGAGAATAATGTCACTGCCCTTCACTCATTGAATTCTTCTCACTCAGCATGACTTCTCATCCTACTTCTATCTGACTGACTATGCTACACTACGCATCACTGCTGTCCACCTGTTTGACAAGCATATTCTCCACTTAGTGAGCAGTGAATTTGCGACTATTTTGGCAATGCGACTCAAATTGTAGCAAAGTGAATTCAATAGGTGAACTTGTTCTTTGGTCAATGAGGCTCATAATGTTCTAAATTCAACATTTAGAAATTAAACTTTTATTTTCTATCTTTATTATTGTTTCCAGATTGCATCAGACTTCAGTAGAAGCAAACAGACACAAGTTCCCTGATGTATGGAGTAAGCAGCACTAAATTTCTATGCATCTAGAACAGGGTCACTATATAGTAATTTGCCTATAGCAGTAATGCCCAACCTACAGCCCGCGGCCCGAATTCTGAAATACGACATGCTGCGTATAAGTGTGAATTCACCAGCTAAATTCAGCAGCAATAGACTGTTACTGTCGCAGTCACGTCTTTATAATGAGAATATTGTCGCAGTCGCGACTTTACTATGGAAAATTGTCACAGCTGTTACTTTAAAATTTGATGTGGTCACAATTTTATAAGTCACGACTTTGAAACAGCCTGTGACACGTGTGTCGCAATTTTATATGGCCCCCAGGCCAACAAAGGTTGGGCATCACTGACCTGTAGAAAACTGAAGAATAATGGTACAAATGATCCTCTTTTTAAAAATGTAACCCAGTTGACAACCCTGCTTAATCCTGCTAAAAAATCACCCCTGGGAGTAAGTGTTTGTGACACTGTTTAGGGGTTATACTGACCCGCTACTATCTCCAGTGAACTAAAGTGTGCGATAGCGGGTGCTCGGTAGTACAGTCGGACGGCTTGTGGGATAATCAAAATGAAAATCGCTCCGGCACTCCTTTGTAAATAAAAACTTGATTTTATTGCATCTTCAAAAATAAAAATAAAAACAATACAGCCTACGCGTTTCGTGCGATAGGTACTTATTCATGGCATGAGTGCTGAAGTGCTGGAGTGCTGGAGCGATTTTCATTTTGTGACACTGTTCCCTACATTTGCAGTACACAGTTGTCTATGTATTCTTGGCTAGATTTTATATACGACAGTTTTACACAGCCTAAAATCAAATTGTCTCTATAAGATATTGAACGCTGCAGGATAACAAGAGGTTAAGCATTGACTGGCAGTTAAGTGTAGACAGAATAGGCCCAGGTGTGCAGGACCCACAATATTTCAGGCATCCAGATTAGGCAGCAGCAGTGGGGGCAGAAGTGCCAAGCGCTTCCCAATTACTCATGCAGTCGCAGTAATTAACATTTTGAACCTGATTAGGAAGGGTGACCTCAGAGACAGAATGGTGCTGAGCAACGATCCCATCAGCACATTAATATAGATACAAGAAATCTCTGTGGACTGAACTGCAACATCACAAGCACTGCAAGTCTTTGCAATGGAAATGACAGCCCTTTCAACATTTTATATTGTATTTTAGAAAGATATAATTTTTTTTTTTTTTACATTAAAACAGATATATTGCTCTTATGTATTCTTAGTTTTAAACAGCTTATCTTTCTGGTGAAAATATTTTTGGCTTTGTTACACAATATCTAAGACACTGATGGCTTATTTGGTAAAAGACAAATTTGCTGCATTTTAATGACAGCAAGAAATTTTAAGAAGCACAATTTTTTTTTTTCAAAATTTATACTGAGATTAAACTGAGCACAGTTAAATACACGTATCCTCATATGTTATACACACATCATAATGGTTATACAGTTTACTGGCATAAACTCAAATGTAGCGCAATTTACCACTATTTCTGTACTGATGAAAATCTGTAAACTCCTCCATATTATTGATATCTTGTTTTTTTCAAAATATTTCTTTATTGCGACATATACAATTAACATTATATTGTAGCTGTATTTTTACATTTAGGTTAACATAGGTAACATTAGAACAATTAGG
>WMED01017046.1:0-13117 GCA_019650415.1 Pipa parva | reverse complement strand
GAAATGTTTTCTTCTTCCTAGTGGGGGCATGACAGAAAATAATTGAGAACCACTGGTTTAACCACTTAACACTGGAGAAACAATGATTATGTGGATATCGCCTAATTAGGCTTTTATCACCATGTCAAAAGTTCTGATGCATTTTTTTACATCAACAATTTGTTTTTAATCTTAAATAAGTCAGTGGAAATCTTTAGAAATATCCTAACACTCGAATGCTGTCATTCTGCTATGTTTGCTGCATGAGACAGCAGGATAGAAATCGGCAGCACAAGTAGCGGTAATCAGCTCAGCTTGTGACACATTCATTTCTCCATAAAGCAATACTTAATTTATTTTATCACACTTTCATTTCATAAGTAAAAGACTGAGGATTGTTAACAGAACAGGAAATTAAAAATTTCCTGCAGGAAGTAAAGAACATACTTGGCAATTTATACAATGACATATGGGATGATGTAAAATATTAGAATAAAATCGGGGGCACAACTAAAGCCTGGCAGATTATTCCTGGGGTCCATGAAACACAATATGTAGTATGCAGTGTAGGATTAGGCAAATCATTTCCAGGAAATGATTTCAGATGATTGAAGTAAACTGATCCCAGGAGTTCAGTCAGTTAATGGAAAATGACACCCCTGAGAGATTGTAGACTGAAGCAGGTGTTACAGATATGGAGGCAGTAAGAGTTGGTAATTCGCTGCTGCTGTTGCCACAGTAGTTACAATGGAACATGCGATGACTCCCTGCTCTGCTGTAAACTGACTTGTCATGTACTTGACATGCTAAGTGATTTACAGTGGACAATGTTTCCACCTTAAGTGTACCATGCATAAAGTGTAACTATACCCTAAAGTTATTTTGTTATTTTAATAACTATACCCAAACAAACAGCTTTCTAGCAGTTTTTAAAAAAAATATTTTTATTGTATTTTCCCCCCTTGTTATTAACGGACAGATTTCCAATCTGTTCCCTAAGAGGTCGACGTAGAAATTCTCAGTAGAATCCCTGCTACAAAAAGATTTTCAGATTAAGAAAACATTGAGGGCCTCTTTGACCTATGGGTGAATTCACCTGTCGAATTCACCTCATTACAATTCGAGTGACATCACCCAAATAGTTACACGTTGACTTCTCATTATTGACTTTGCAGCGACTAGTCTTATCGAACAAGTGGACAGCGGCGATCACTGTCAGATGTGATGTGTGGCGTAGTTAGTTGGATAGAAGTAGAATTCAGAGCAGCTCACCTAGGGGGTAATTCAGCAAAGTGCGAACTCATCTCGCGATCCTTCGATTCACCTCGCCGAAACTGTTACTCGTTCGCTTCTCTCCTACACCTGGACATCACCGAACGCTTTAAAGGTACTGGAGTCGAATCCTCGAGATTTTCCCCACCTCACGGCCACTCGAGTCACCTCGCCGAGACTGGAATACCTTTAAAGTGTTCGGTGATGTCCGCGTGTAGGAGAGAAGCGAGTGCATAATAGTCTCGGCGAGGTGAATCTAAGGATCGCGAGGTGAGTTCGCACTTTCCTGAATTACTCCCCTAGTCGTATTCACTCCTTTGACACATTCCTCCACTTAGTCAATAGTAGAAGTACCTGTGCACATGCATGCAAACAATGTGAAATGTTCTATTGGATTGTGACTATCGTAGTCGCCCGGATTGGTCGCATATTCGCCACATAGCAGAGTTTAGTCAATAAGCAAACACGGGGAAGTGGTGAATGGGAGTGAATTCAGAGCTTTATACAACTATTCGGCCTTTAGTCAATAAATCCCTTAATTGGAACCAAGAACTTGCTTTTATTCCACAAAGCAACATTCCTTAAACTTAACTTTATGGGTAAAGGTGTGTTAAGGCGTAGGTAAAAGCAGAATAATACTGTAAGGAAAATATAAGAACATTAAAACCATTACAACTTTGTTTGAGGCAGACTACTGAATATCGTACGTGTCTATAATTTAGCAGTGCACTTAATGATCATGAAGAGTACTTGCACTCGGGCACAGTCAGTTGTATACCTGGTAAGATTGCAGCAGTCACCTACATTGATTCTGAAAACATCAGAAAAATTCTGCAAGTCTGCAATGAATACTATTTATTATTTATAAAAGGTAAATAATAATGTGTCTGTTTTTTTTTTTATGGATTAACACTAGCGAAATACTGCTAAAGAGAGCAAATATTTATTCAACCCAATAAGACCAGATTTTTCCTCCAAAATCATTCTCCTGGTTTAGGGTGGTGAAAACCCCATTATTCTCTGTGGAGATGGTCCTGCAAGATAGCCAAAGTCAGATTACTTTCCCCATCAATATTTATTGAAATTTATTGATTGAAAACAGTGCAAAGTGTGCTGGGTTTTTACTGATTGATATTTATCGATCTTTTTCAACGACTGTAATTATTATCCACCCTGATATAGTAAATGGATGGAATCAAAAAAGTGCAGTGAACGCTACAAAATGAATCGAAAAGCAAGGAACAGGTCATCATGATCTTTTATAAATTTGCCCCAAATTATGTGTCAGTGTGGGAACCCCTGTGTCAGACTAATTTTCACTTGTCTCCTTTAGTGGAGATTCTGGCAGATGTCGGTTTATTATTCTGCAGAACCAGGAGTATGTTACCTACTTTAATACAGATCGGTACATAAACCGTACAAGGAAAAGACATTTTTGTTTTCATTGAACCCATTCTTTGATGTGTGTGCATTTATTTTATATTGCAAATTATGTTTACCTTTCTTTTTTTTCCGCCAGAAAGGATACAGTTAGGGTTTGGTGCCGAGTAGCCTTGGCTGATGGGAAAAACTAGCACTGTAGCTAATCCTTTATTATTCTAAGATTGCTTTTGCATGCGGTTTATGGTAGCCCAAAATGACACTAATCATTCGGATAACTTTTAAAAGACCTAGTTGTATATTTTTATAGCAGTTTTGTTATCCCTTCTATCATGGAGTCCATTTAGAGTACTAGTCAATTAACCAAGGTTAATATTATGACCTAGAAATAAAGAATGGCCCCATCGTCCCTGCTTACTCTGTGATTAAAGTCCACTAGTACTCATGCAGAATCACCTCCTGAAGTCAGACATACATACCTGGCTCCGCCCTCAGCCTCTGATGAGGCCATCGCGTGAGTTTGTATGTGAAAGGTACACAAGAACACATTGCCCTCAAGCAGCTGTGTAATGGATAATCTGTGATAGAATTTCTGTGACCCTGAGACTCTCATAAAATCTATCATATGTGTCAGATGCAATCTGCTCTCTGTGCAGAGCCATCTTTTCTCAACTTAAACTCAAGTTAAAACATACGGGAATACATTTAGTGAAAGTTGTGACTTTAGGACTATTAAACATTACTTTTTCTCTGTTGTTAAATGGTGTCAAATGGACAGTAAACTTCCATTAAGTTTTTTAAATACATACAGTATTTAATCATACAGTATATACCTATATATTTATAGGTGTATGCAGGGCCGGCTCTCCCATTAAGCCATATAGGCAGATGCTAGGGGTGCTGGGTTTCCAGGGGGGCGCCCCTAGCATCTGCCTAGCGACAGCAGTGTTGGAGGTGAGTGCGGGGCAAGGGGGGGGCGGCGTGGGGCAGGGGGGGGTTGTTGCGGGGCAGGGGGGTTGTCGTGGGACAGGGGGGCGGCGCAGGACGGCGGTGCACCGGGTGGGGGGTTGCCTAAGGCGCCGAAAGGGCTAGAGCTGCTTCTGGGTGTATGGTCACTGCAGGGAATATTGACAGGTCTAAGCTAACCACATACACATCACCTTTTTTTAAAATTGTGATCGCTTTAAACAATTGTTTGCTCATCACAAAGCGCACGCAGGGGAGTGATCCCCATGTGTATTTGTGTGTATAATGTTCACTTTGAAAACTATTGGTTAAAACGATTGGTTGCTCTACATGTCTGTTTATTTATTTATTCAGTTAATAGTGAGCGAGAAAAATTTTCCAACATGTCCAATCAATTTAATGGTCAAGGCAATTAACCATGGTTGACTGATTCTGTTCTCTGATGACCCTCACATTTTGCATGGACTTTGCATTGTGTCTGTTTGATCAGCTGCAGGTAACAGAGTTTCAGTAATAAGGCCAATTTATGGGCAAGCTTAGCAGCAGCACTGGCCCTGGTGTGGGATCAGTACTGCCCCCTCTGTGCACAGACCATATAAAGAATGAGGCCCTAATTCACCATAGTGCGAAGTGAGCCGTGAAGCGTTCGGCTCACTTCGCACATGGTGTTATGCGCATGCTGATGTCCTGCACATGGACATCAGCATGCGCATTAAAGGGATTCCCCTCCCAGCGAGAGCACTCGAGTCTCCTCGCCAGAAGGGGAATCCCTTTAATGCGCTCGCTGATGTCCGCATGCAGGACATCAGCGGGCGCATAATACCATGTGCGAAGTGAGCCGAACGCTTCGCGGTTCACTTCGCACTATGGTGAATTAGGGCCTGAATCTGCCAGGTACAGGTTCTGCAGGGCTGCAAGTGGAGGCAGCAGGGGGCTCTGGCCCACTCATGATTGTGACTGATGTGACTGCTATTGTTACGCCCTATGTAGAATATTAACTTTTCTTAAATCATTGTATGATTATCATAAACCAGTAACTACTCAGGGGCAAAATTTAATAAAATTGAAAATATCAATATTGCGATATAGAATTTACCGATATTGAACAATTCTTGCCAATATTGTGATAAAGATTTTACTGATATCGTAATATCGGAATTTTGCCGATACCGTAAATTTGATATCGCGATATCAGAAATTCAATATCGCAATATCTAATTCTAGATACTGTATCTAATTTTCTAATTCGATATTATGGATTTTTTCATAGAAATAAACAGATTGAAAAATTTCAATTGAATTTTCAATATAGCGATACTGGAAAACATCAGATATCGGCAAAATCAATATCGCGATATCGGTAAAAATCATTCGATATTGCGTCATTGGTAAATTCGATATTGCGATATCTGTAAAATGTATTCAATATCGCAATATCAATATTTTCGATTTTAATACATTTCACCCAGAGTCAGTACATTTATTTATACATTTATTATAAGTTCAAAATAAAACAATTAGCTAGTCTGAATACAACAGCTACAAAAAGTATATGCTTATATGTGTGTGTGTGTCTGCGCGATTGTGTGTGTCTGTGTGAGAGTGTGTGTCTGTGTGTGAGTGTGTGTCGGTGCTAGTGTGTGAGTATGAGTAAGTGGCTGTGTGATTGAGTGAGTGGGTGTAATAAAAAATGAGAAAGAGAGAGAGAGATAGTAAAACATTTCTACCCATAAATGTTTATAACAATAACCCTCTCTATACCAATATGGTCAAGAGGAGTTACACACCCCTGTGTGTAATCTTTACTGTGATTTGACTCCTCTGACTTCCTAAGGTTTTTGTGTGACAGCACCATATGCTTACTGATTAACCCTTTCATGATGATTACAAGTTACAACATATTATACATATGTATAATGTATGTATAGGCACAAGGGGGTTTAAGGACTTGGGTATTGGGACCTGAGACTGCGGGACACTTGGTGGAATGCCAGTAATGCTTTATCAAATGATTTTATAAAATCCTTTTAACATTTTATATGTTAATTCAGTTACAAACCATAGAATTTTCTGGTATTGCTTTTTAAGGAATACTGGCCTTATACAACACTGGGGCCCTGCCATCAACCCCCCAATTCACCAGTCTGAAGTGGCAAAGTCAAACAGGTGAATTCAGAGCAGTTCCCCTCGTCACATTCACACCTTCACACCACTCGTCTGCTTAGTTTATAGTAGAAGTACCTGTGCACGTGCACGCAAAATGATACAAAGAGCTCCGTAAGATCGCGAGTATTGTAGTCACCCGAATTAATTGTGTATTCACCACTTCATTGAGTTTGTTCAATAAGAGAACATGAGGAAGTGGAGAATAGACGCAAGTTCATAGCTCTATATGACTATTTGAACTTTAGTGAATGAGGCCCTCATTCTTGTGTAGCAATGTGTTGTCTTTAAAACAAAGCAATGGCTGCTGAATAGGTACCAGGATTGTATACAGATCAGAAAAGATGATAAAATTAGAGGTCACTATGACAAGCACAGTGCAGTTAAAGCATTAACGTGTTAGTTAAAAGAACAGTAACACCAAAAATATAAATTCCTCAAATGGATTAATATAAATTGAATCTGTGCTTCAAAAAATGTTGAATTGAATCTATAAAGTATGATATTTATCTATCTAGCTTTAAAAGCTGGGCTTTAGGCCCCAACATGTGGCTGCAATCACTGTCTGTACACTGACAGTGAATCTGTATAAATGGTACCGGACCATTACTACCCATGGTACCTCTGGCTGTGCCTCTGTACTCTGTACACTGACAGTGAATCTGTATAAATGGTACCAGTCCGTTTCTACCCATGGTACCTCTGGCTGTGTCTGTGTATTCTGTACACTGACAGTGAATCTGTATAAATGGTACCAGTCCGTTACTACCCATGGTACCTCTGGGTGTGTCTGTGTATTCTGTACACTGACAGTGAATCTGTATAAATGGTACCAGTCCATTACTACCCATAGTACATCTGGCTGTGTCTGTGTATTCTGTACACTGACAGTGAATCTGTATAAATGGTACCAGCCCATTACTACCCATGGTACCTCTGGCTGTGTCTCTGTACTCTGTACACTGACAGTGAATCTGTATAAATGGTACCAATCCGTTACTACCCATGGTACCTCTGGCTGTGTCTGTGTACTCTGTACACTGACAGTGAATCTGTATAAATGGTACCGGACCATTACTACCCATGGTAACTCTGTACTCTGTACACTCACAGTGACGTCTATATAAATAATAAAAGAAATTTCTCAAACATTAAAATGAGATTTAAAGTCATAGCAACACCCCAGCAGCAAAGCATGAGTAAAATGTGCCACTCTTGACCCAGTGGCAGGCTACACCATGTCCACAAACCTGCCTATATTGGAACACAATCTCAGGCTGCATTTATAATAAGTATAGGAAGCTTCAGATTGTACAAAACATAAAGCTTCAACCTTCCTTACTACAACATCTCCCGTAGCACCAGCAATAAACTGTCAACCTTCTAGTTAAACAGGTTTCTCTTACATATACAGTTTCTCTACCTCTATCAATCAACTGCAACTTCAATGCTCATTACTGTATTCTAGGGGTGATTCTGAAGGGGAAGGGTTAAATACATATCCATATGTTTTTATCATTGCCTTCTGCTTATCACAATGCTGATCTTTGTTTCTTCTCCATGCGCTCTGTGATCCTCTTCATTTCTTGCTTCCTCTTAAAAATCAGTGAGCAGAGCTAGCGCAGAAGCAGAATTATGATGTTATTCATCTAATTATACTTACCTCTACAGGTCATAGGTCCCCCACTGCCTCATGCTTCTTCTTTTAGCCTGTCTTATTTTTGCAGGTTCCAGTGTTGCGATCCTCAGCACTTCTTCCATCTATATTGCCGATGTGAACAAGCGCAGAAGCGATGTTGAGACCTAATACCACTTCTGCACTTCCTTGCATCATCAGTGTAGAAAAGGAGAGAGATATCATCTAAAAGAATAAGCAGGAGGCAGCGGAGGACAAATGACCTGGAGCAGTAAGTGCAATTAGCTCACCCAAGGCTGTCTTACTCCTAGAGAAATGAGCACTTTAATTCTTCTTTAACAGTGCATTTCATGTGTAATATTGTTTTTTTACATTCCTTAGCAGAAAAAACATAAAGGAAAAGGTAAGGTGCCTTTGGCATACTTGCTATATACTAAGTGCAATGCTGTCTGGAATTCAATAAAGGGTTAAAGTATTAGCAACAGTGAAAATGTGCTGTGTAAAATCACTTGCTATTCTCAATTGCAGCCCCATAGCCCTTGTTCATGCTACACAGCACCATCTACAGTCATCCTTAGTTCTCAGTGCATGAACCCATGTTCTCTCATTATACAAGACATGCCTACAACAAATGCATTCCTTTGCAGAACCTTTATTTCCCGGGCATTATTTAAAAGGACAGAACCACATATAAAAATGTCTCTGACAAATGTACTCATATTAGATCAGTTAGTTTGCACTTACAGAAAATCTTTATCTTTCTTAGAATAAGTGTCAGTTTTATTTCAAATTTCATTGACTTTCAACATGTAGTGCTGTGGCGCATAGTCATAACTATGTTTTATATGTACCGTAGTTCATTTGGAGTTGTATGTATTATCTATGAATAAAGAAGCACATATGGAAGTCAAACATCTAGTGCAGTGTCGTTTCAAATCTTTCACTTCACATTAGGTAAATCAGCACACCCGTGCAGTTATTTATCAGATTTATCGCCTTGACGTAAATCCTAATGCCTTCTTACCCTAGACATTATCTGCATGGAGTTTGCGTGTTCTCTCTATACTTGCATGGAATTAGTGTGTTCTCCCAGTACTTGCATGGAGTTTGCATATACTCCCAGTACTTGCATGGAGTTTGCATGTTCTCCCAGTACTTGTGTGGAGTTTGCGTGTTCTTCCAGTACTTGCGTGGAGTTTGCGTGTTCTCCCTGAACTTGCATGGAATTTGCGTGTTCTCCCTGTACTTGCATGGAGTTTGTGTGTTCTCCCTGTACTTGCATGGAGTTTGTGTGTTCTCCCTGTACTTGCATGGAGTTTGTGTGTTCTCCCTGTACTTGCATGGAATTAGTGTGTTCTCCCAGTACTTGCATGGAGTTTGCATATATTCCCTGTAATTGCATGGAGTTTGCGTGTTCTCTCAGCATTTGCATGGAGTTTGCATGTTCTCCCAGTATTTGCGTGGAGTTTGCGTGCTCTCCCTATACTTGCATTGAGTGTGCGTGTTCTCTGTTTACATGCATGGAGTTTGCATGTTCTTTGTATACATGCATACATGCATGGCGTTTGCATGTTCTTTGTATACATGCATGGAGTTGGCATGTTCTTTGTATACATGCATGGAGTTGGCATGTTCTTTGTATACATGCATGGAGTTGGCATGTTCTTTGTATACATGCATGGAGTTTGGCATGTTCTTTGTAAACATGCATGGAGTTGGCATGTTCTTTGTATACATGCATGGAGTTGGCATGTTCTTTGTACACATGCATGGAGTTGGCATGTTCTTTGTACACATGCATGGAGTTGGCATGTTCTTTGTATACATGCATGGAGTTGGCATGTTCTTTGTATACATGCATGGAGTTGGCATGTTCTTTGTATACATGCATGGAGTTGGCATGTTCTTTGTATACATGCATGGAGTTGGCATGTTCTTTGTATACATGCATGGAGTTGGCATGTTCTTTGTATACATGCATGGAGTTTGTATAGTTCCATCTAGAGACCACTCTTCCTTCCACTGTATGATCCTATGCTTAGTAAGGCTTAGGTGACATTGGTTGCGGTACAGGTGAACCTTATTGATGTACAACTTTGCCTTTATCCACCCACGTGCAAACTGCTCAGGTCTCGCTGTGCAATAGTTACTTTCCCATATAGTGTAATGGAGAAACACGCCCCCTGTGGTCAGTTCATGCTAACATGCTTGTTTCTACACCCATTTCATACATGGTACATTGCTGTATTGTATGTGTTATAACATAATACGGCACGGCAAGGCATAGCAATGCACATATCTCCTCAGTACTGGGTAAGCCCCTGCCCCTGGAGTACTGGGTAAGCCCCTGCCCCTGGTTAGGGCGCCTCTACCCTCTGCTTTTTCCCCACTAAGCAAGTTTTGCACACGTTCCCTCAGGACACACTCGGCTAATGAGCAGCACGGCTGTGGGCGGAGTTTACAGTTCAGAGCATAGATAAAAAAAGTTTATCAAACACAGGGGCGTGGCCAGAAGATCATTGGGCGGTGTTGCATAGTATGGGGCGTGGTTTCATTAAAGGTCCCCGCGGAGCTGGGAATTTCGGGTTGGACTCACAGAGGTCTGGAAGATTGTGGTTCCGCCGCTCATGGCTGCTTTGGGATTGATGCAGGTTCTGGCCCGAGAGGTGCTGAGTGCAGGATGGAGGAGGGTGTGGTATCGGGGCATTCATCAGGGCAGGTAAGGGGGGGCAATTAAATGCCTGTTCCTCTTCACTGGTGGGGGGGTCTCTTCTCATAACTTATGTCGTCTTGGCCCTGTTACCCTCTGAAAATCTGGCACTCTGTTATAGGGGTGGTGTCAGGGGGTGCAGAAACGGGGATGGACGGAAGGGGGCACTGGGTGGGGGGCTTGTAGTGTGTGTGTGACGGAAGGGGGCACTGGGTGGGGGGCTTGTAGTGTGTGTGGTGCAGGAGCTTAGTATACTAAGACACTATATACATTTCTACCCCCAGCACATATACTGGGTTGGCTTAAGGGTGAAAAAGTCAACAGATGGTGGTTATTCTTTATTAACATGGACCAAGGAGCTTGATGATCAGTAATAATATTCATATACTGAATTGTGTTTGAGAGAATGTAGTTCAAGAAAACTCTGAGATCATTGACAGGCTCTGTACAGTAGGGTTTTTTCAGCAGAAGTTTTAGGGGCCCCATTGATTAAAGTGCGAATTCACCACGCTACAATTCAAGTCACATCAGCAAAATAGTCGCAAATTCACTTCTGTGTATTGACTAAGTGGAGGATAGACTTGTCAAACAAGCAGACAGCAGCAAGCAGTTAGATGTGTAGTGTGGCGCAGTCAGGCGGATAGAAATAGGATGAGAAGTCATGTGGAGAGAGTCAAATTAGACATGTGAAGAGCAGTGACATAAGTCTCACTATATCCCGCTAACTGTATTCTGTCTATTTCTATGTCACCTTGTCCCTAAGTCATGTTGACATTTAGTCGCAGTCACCATTGTCATTTTGAATGAATAGTAGCCTTATACAACAATGGAGTTCTGCCATCAATCCCCCCAATACGCCAGTATGAAGTGGTGAAGTCAAAACAGGTGAATTCAGAGCAGTTCACCTAGTTGTATTCACACCTTCAACATATTCCTCTGCTTACTCAGTAGTAGAAGTACCTGTGGTACACAAAGTGATGCGAAGAGTTCCGTACGATCGCGACTATAGCAGCCTCCCAAATTAGTTGCTTATTTGCCACTTTGCAGAGTTTATTCAATAAGCGAACATGCGGAAGTAGTGAATACATGTGAATTCAGACCTCTACATGGCTATTCAGACTTTAGTCAATGAGGCCCTTAGTGAGGAGGTATTTGTAGAGGGAGGGATGGCAATGTCCTTCCAATTCTATAAAATCTACCAAACCAAAGAGGGACTTGCTGAGAATGTGCATGGCTTTTCTTTGCTCTGTTTAAGATAAATCTGCTTGATTGTAGCCGGTTAGGTTGCCAGGCAGGGCAGGAATCATTCTGAGGGTAAAGATTGGCCTGTGGGACACCAGTTTATGATCAGCACATACTACACCTACAGATAAGGTTATTAAAGCAGTCAGCCATATTAGCTGATATATGTTATATGAATGATAGTATAACCCACTGGGGATAGCAGTATGGCAACAAGCACTTACCTGCAGACTTACTATACCAACATGACCAGTAAAGACTTGAGCAGTCACGAATATATCTTTACTAATCCTGATACACACAGCATCTACAGACAAAACAGCCTGTGTGTAGCAAGCTGTAGACATGTGCAGACAAGTGATGTAGGCATAAACAGGCTGTTATTAAGTACAGGTATATGGGGGTCCCAGATACCTGGAGCATTTACAGGTAAAAGAAAATCAGTGGGGCTACATGCACATACATACACTGTGTATGTACCATAGAGGCAAAGGAAGGAGCTACTCCCGGTAAGGGGTAGTTGCCCCCAACTGCTGAAAACAGGTAATTACCTACATAATAATCCCATAAAGGGGCTTGCCTAGTATTGCATTTTTTCCTGACTGCAGGTTTGAAGCTATGTCCAGAGGGTTTGTAATAGCAGATATGTGCAGGTAAGAATTACACTAGTTTCGGCACCTAAGGCTGGCAAACAGTGTTTAGCATTCAGTGAAGGCACTAGATGTTCTATTTTTACAGGGATCAGAAGTCCAAATGGAGTTCTAAAGGTAGCCCACTTATTAAAGGGACTTGAAGCACTGGGCAACATAATTTGTGTTTCTGTAAGGCTCACTTTGCAGGTTTAAATTAACGTAATTCTTAACCCCTGTGACTTACAGATCTCAAGATATGCACTGCAGAATGCTTCACTTTCTTTGAACTGGGAGCTGCCATAACTCTTATATAGGGTCCTCCCACCTCTGGTGTCCTGGGCACAGAAAAACAGTGTATCCTTGTTCATGCTTTAGTTACAGCATCTGCTCAAAGACTGAACAGATTGCTTTTTGTTCCACGGTGCAAGTTGCAGCTTTTAAATGCTACAAAAACTGCGCACTGGACGAAAGATTCTATTCAAGGGATAATAGCAAAGTAAAACAGTGATGTAGATAATAGCTAAAAAATCCAAAGAAGAAAATAGTAATGATATGTCAAAAAATTGTTTGTGTTAAGATAATTGAAATGTTTTTATTTTTTTCCATCGCTTTTAAGTATTAACCACTCGACACATAGTCAGTCAAACAGTTGTGGTCTTGTGTTTAAGTAAACTAGATAAATTAAGCCCTAGGTATCAAAGTGCTGTCATCTTTATATGCACCTCCTAACTATCCCCTTCTTAAAATAATGACAAAATACCATTAATAGCCATGATTGATCATAAGAATACCCAAAGTCTTGATACCATTATTGTGTCCATATTGTAGTTACCTACATTAGAGCAAGTGATTATTACATCCCCTTTCAATGTCACTCCTTGTTCTTGTTGCCACATGGTTGATATAGTTTCTTTGGCTTTTGAATATACAGTTGCCTAATGTAAGACAGGTTCCCTGCTCTACCAGTTTGAACTGGGAAAGATTAATTGGCAAATTACCTTGTTCCCATTCCCAATTCATGCATGATAAATACCATATTGCTTGCCCATTTGCAATCAAATTGGCACAGAGTTTTGTAACTCAATTTTTCAGATGATACTAAACTTTGTAAAGTAGTTAATACAAAGGAGGAGAGTA
>WMED01017045.1:0-13118 GCA_019650415.1 Pipa parva | reverse complement strand
AAGTCGACTTATACTCGAGTATATACGGTAAATTCTGGTCAAGTGTACTAAAGGGCAATTAAAGCCTCAGAAAGATTTAAGTTTAGAATGATGTGACTTATGTATAGGGCTTATTACAATATAATATAATAATAGTGCACCAGCCCAACAGCATTGAAAACTGATGCCTTTAAAGTTGGCACTGGAGGTAGACATCTTTATTTTCTATATAACCCTTCTTCCTTGACCCTGCACATGCTCAGTCTGTACTTCTCAGAAAATAGTTTGACTTAAAAATAGTGTTACAACTGTTAGATAAATCTAACTTTTAGCCCAGATCACTGCACTGTGGAATTTGTATTGTCGGTAAGAAAGCTACAGTTTCATATGATGTATTAAGCAGAAATTTAACTATACCCCTCACCCACGCTGCATAGCTTGTTACTAATATGCTCTGAGTCTGCACTATAGACTGTAATTGTTTTCAGTCCAGCTATACAATGAGCTAATGTCCTATCAGCCCTGTATTATGTGTATGTTATACATATTTGCTTCAAAGGCATAGTGTTACCAGATCATCAACCTTTTATCAGTGAAAAACCTATAAGAACATACAGGCCGTATGGATAATTAGTAATTTATTCATAAAATATGATTACTTGCACTAATCCGCTCCATCTCTACACTTAGGGGGTTGGTCAACAAAGTACAGACAGTCATGATGTGGAGAATTTGCATCCAATTTGACATCTTATGATGGTCACAAACTTATGCATGTTTTTCTACTACTTTGTGCATGTATGTGATTTTTGCCTGCTTACAAAATATTGGGGTGTCAAAGTAGCAAAGTCACCAAGGCTTATTGCTCCAAATTGAAGATTGATTTCACCAGCTCAAAGTGGGGGTTGATGCTATAAAGTGCCAGTTTGGCATGAGAGAAAACATAGTGACCAAGTGACAAAGTGAACTATGAATACTGTTGTTTAGGAATGTAAATAACACTTGTTACAATATAGGTGACTTTAATATGGTGACAAAAGTGGTGATCCAATTGTGATAAACTGGTGATAACCTCCTTCCTTATAATCAGTCCTGCCTATTCATATTTTGTCTCTACTAAAATAAGCTATGCCTATGCCTGACAACTCGTATCACATCTGTCACTGTTTGCTTCTTGGCCAATTTAAAAGTTTGTTAGTGAATAAGAAGTAACAAATTTGAATCTGTCAGAGCATAGTGACACAAAGGGATGTGAATTTGCTTACACCTGGGAATTTACTCTTTCATAAATAAGCCTTTTTAATGTTCAATTCAGATCATTACTTTTACAAGATATTTTCAAATGCATCCTGCAGGGCAATGAAAATGTAGCTACTGTACATGTCTCTAATTCAGTGCTCAGCCATCACTGGTTAAAGGGATGATAGGATTATCATATTTGTTAGTAATTGTCTTTCAAACTGGTGAGATGAAATGATTATTTAGATCTGTTTGGTGAACTTGTAAAGCAGGTATTACACTTCAAATAAGAGTGTCACATTGTAGTGATGCAGCCCAGGATAAAGTGTATTTCATAAGCCTCCCGCTTTTTAAGATAATGATGTTAGGCATGTGGCATGCACCTGGACTGATTACCATGCTATTAAAAGGGATGTTTAGATAACGCTATCACTTTAATGCCAATATCTCTAAAATATCCATATTGAAAAGCTAGCTGATAATAAATTAGTTCAGCTGGGCATTGCAGGGCTGCAGAGAATCTAGTACAGTGTGTAATATGTATCAAAGCCTTCTAATAATCAGCCCTGATGTACCAAGGATATTAAAATTGTTTCCTTTTGAGTAAATAGGAGGCAACCCTTAAAGGGTTAACGTTAAAATTCTTACCTGTAAAGGAGCGCTATACAGCACTTCTGTGTTGCATACCCCATCCTCCGACACCACCGACGACTCTATGACATCAGAATCAGGAGATCCCTCTTGGCAGCACGTTCTTCTCTAGCATGAGCTTTTTTTGTATATTCGGCTCATTTACTCTGTCGAGTCTAGGTATTAAAGTGGACCTGTCAGCTCAAAACTCGAATACTAATTTAGGTTCTAATGAAATAAACTTTTTTTAAAAAATATATATGTATTTTAAAAAATGTACCTTTTCTATACCGTTTCTCACTGTCATTATCCCTGTGAGCCCGACTTTTCTTTCTTGGGTCTGGTTGGGTGGGTCTAAGAAGAAGTCTCACATATATAATTGACATTTACTGCTTTTCCTCCAACAATATTCTCAAGTGTGTTCACATAAGCAAATTCTCAAACAGCGGATTCCCATAGCAAATCCTCAACAAATTTCTCATTGTAAAATCGCAACTGTGACAATTTTTAATGTCGCAACCGCTACAATATTTCCATAGTAAAGTTGAGATTTTTTACAATATTCTCATTATAAAGACGCACATGTGTGAGATTTGGCAGAGGGAGAGAGGAGCCACAAGTATTTGGGGGCATGTAATATTAGTTTATAAGGCTGAAAAAAGACACAAGTCCATCCAGTTCAGCTTATTTTCCTGCAATGTTGATCCAGAGGAAGGCAAAAAACCCATGAGACAAGAGCCAATTATATCTTCATATTAGGGAAAAAATTCCTTCCTGACTCCAAATATGGCAATCAGAATAATTCCCTGGATCAAGATCCCACCTTCAGTTATCCAGTACCCATAACTTATAATGTTCTTACACTGAAGGAAAGCATCCAAACCAGTTTTGAACTCTTTAATGGAATTAACCAAAACAACTTCTTCAGGCAGAGAGTTCCATAACCTCACTGTTCTTACAGTAAAAAATCCCCTTCTACGTTGATGCAAAAACTTTTCCTCTAAAAGTAGAGAATGCCCCCTTGTAATAATACTTACAGTTCTTGGTATAAATAGATTGTGAGACAGATCTCTGTACTGACCCCTGATACATAGTTATTAGGTCACCCCTTAATCTTCTTTTTTCTAGACTAAACAAGCTCAGTTTTGATAATCTTTCTTGGTACTGTATATTGTTCATTCCTTTATTTTATTGACCCGCCTTTGAACCCTCTCAAGCTCAACCACATCTTTGGAAATAGATTTTGACAGATCTTGATATCGGGAGTACTTAACAGTAATTTTAGCAAATCTACATTAATATTTAGCTTATCAATTAATTTACTTTGCAATTCACTATCATGTTTCTGGCTTAAAGCATTAAAAGTGATAATAGATCAGTTTACATTTTTAGCATTTTCTAAAGGGTGAAATCAAAGAATGTAGAAATGGATGAAATGTATGCTAAAATTCTATGTTGAATCATTGTTTAATTCACAGTTGTCGGAGCTCTATTAATTGTATTTCTGTGTCTCTGCCAGGCCACACTTAGAAGTTCATTGTGTTTTCACATTGTACTAAAAATGCAACTCTTTATAGGATTTAAAAAGAATTTAATAAAGTTATGAAGTAGATATTTGTGCACAGTGATGAGCCAATCAAAATTGGTTACATTTTAAATTTCTCAGTATTGGTAAGTGCATAATTGGGGAGGAAATGGAGTGATCTCTGGGTTAGTCATGTTTTAATGCCATAGTTAGAGGGTAGTTAAGCATCAAGAAACTGCAGGAAGAAACAGACTGAAACTTTTCAGGCAGCATATTTTATAGTCCTAAGAATCCCCGTCCACTAAAAAAATACTGTAGTTCTTTTTCAGGAGCCAGGGAGCCAAGTGCTGCAGAAGCTGGCAGGATTATAATTAAAAAGTTCTTCCAAGCAACAAGATAGCAGTTTAAATGCCAACAGGAAGAGTACAAACAAAAATTAATATTTATTATACAGCAATTAATAAAACTAAGACCATTTGGAGTTTGTCTGGGTTTAATGTTCTCTTCTGTAGCCTGAATTGTAAATTCAAGGTAAACTTTCCTTTTAAATATTTATAAATGAAGTTAGCCTTTTGGGAAAAAGCCAAAAGATTTTCTTTTATACCAAGTTGCTGTGATCTAGGCTCAACCAAACAACAGATATGGTTTGTGTTTGACAAACAGTTTTCTTAGGGTGAACGTGCTGGCTTGTTCCCTAAGATGTTCTTGTTCAGGAATGGGTGTTTGGATACAAACACACCTGTTTTGACCAACACAACAGGATTCTATTCATAACATTCCTTTCAAAGGTTTCTAAGGAAGCCGTTTCCCCCAGTGTGTGTGCTTACTTGTGTTTTTTTCAACTGTGTTTACTGAAATTGTTACTGATTAGTAATAAGTCCCAACCTTGGTTAAGAGTTTTCACAAATATAAAGGGTATGAACTGTCCCTTTCAGGGAAGACAGAGACATTCCTCTGAGAGAATTACAAAAAGTTTATATTCCTGAAAGATTCCTGAGAGAATTTTCCCAGGAATTTAGGGAAGCACTTAATACTTGTATCTACTTTATAAATGTATAAACCTTTTTACCTTTGGGGTTCATTTTTTCCAGCTAAGGGGGTACTGTTGGACCTGTTAAATCCATTAAGGCAAGGGCCACACTGGCTGTGCTGAGTTTTAAAAATAATATACGTTCCTGTGGGAAAATCCACACAGGCTATTTTGTTTTGCACCATAGATAATAAAGAGCCTAATTAAAACAGCTCAGCTGTAAAACAGCCAGTCTGGCCCTAATGAATCTGTTTCCTCTAATTTGGGCTATAAAAATTGATTCCTGGCTAATTTGAAAGGGTTACTCAGAAGAGTGCTAGGGGATTACAGGGAACCTGTAAGATTGGGAAATGCTGATGATACACCAAGCTGACGCAGACTGCAGCTTTCCCAGGCAGCAGACTGGCTAATGCTGGTCCGCATTGACTTGCCTTTGGATGCATTTTTTTTTTTAGCAGAATTACTGGTCTTTGGGGAGTTGCAGAAGACAGTATGCCACTCTGGAAAAGTGCAGGCAGCAGCACCTGGCGTTGCCATCAGCCTAAGAATTTTAAGTGAATGACTGTCTTAAATAGCAAACAAATGTAGAAAAGGAACGCTCAATCCACTGTGCCACATAGATGAAAGAAATGCGGTGCCAAGGAGTCAAAGGCCAATGCAGCAAAAACAAACAGTATGGAACTCCGGCACTCCCATAAATTAAAACCAAGCGTTTTATTAAATCATTGTAAAATCCAAATACCAAAAAAACAAAATGTTAAAAACAACTGATAGCACCTTCTGACGCGTTTCACGCCGAAGCGCTTCCTCATAGACCATAGTGCCGGAGTTCCATACTGTTTGTTTTTGTCTTAAATAGCACCCATAAAGACTGCATGTCTAATGGAAACGCAGTGCAAGTGTTAAAACCCCAACAGTTATTTATTTAAGCAAGTCTGGTAAGGTCGCCTAGTTTTGTATTTTTTTTTTTCTCCACAAAGACTTGGGCTACAGATGAGGCATTGCCTACTTATATTCTGCTGTGACTTTATTTTAACCAACTGCCAAATATTTGATCCAGGTGCATTGTGTTAGGTTTTTTTTCAGGGTGTGTGTAAATATATGTGTGGGGTAGGGGTGTGCGATATGTATCGTTCACGATACTATCGCACACAGAGATTAACCGATATTGCAAAACTGTAATATCGGGTAATCGTGTGGAGCTTCCGGGAGGTGGGGTAAAGCAGCCGAGCTCAGCACACTTAGAAAGAAAAGGAGAGAGACTCACCCGCGCAGATGCACTAACAGCCGATAGCTCATTAAAACGAAGTGAATATTCATGCTCATGAATATTCACTTCGTTTTAATGAGCTATCGGCTGTTAGTGCGGCTGCGCGAGTGAGTCTCCTTTTCTTTCTAAGTGTACTGAGCTCGGCTGCTTTATCCCACCTCCCGGAAGCTCCACAGGCGCGCACAGGATCAAGCAACAGAGGAAGAAGAGGATTATCGGCAGTAATCGTTATTGGGTAAGTAAAAAAAAATCACGATATTGTTTTTTTTTATATCGCACACCCCTAGTGTGGGGTATACGTAGATCTATATGTTTGGGTATCCTTGGTTATGTTGGTAAAATGTAATCACGCTGTGTTCATGGTGACTCGGAAGCTAGAATAACCTTATTATACACGCTTGTGAAACCTAAAAGGACCAGAAAAGTAAAAATAAATGTATTTGGATTGCTATGGCTGTCTATGGCCAGATTTTTACAGATCCAATCTCTGCATGTACTGTAGCCTAATTTATACAGATCTGATTATTCAGGTGACCAGATGATTCATAGCGGGCCAGTTTATGTAGTACAGATACATACTCCAGTTGCAGTAATTGACAATCTGGATTTACCCTTCTGACCAATTAAGACTCTTGTTGACGTGTTTCAGGTGATTGGTTAACTGTATACACAAAACTAGTCCATATGGTGTATATTGGGAGCGTGCAGTACTCTGTAATTTCCAGTCTTGTATTGCGTCCCCAGTGAGGAACTGTTGCAGTAATGCTTTGTGCTCAGGTAATGTATTTAGTACCTTTATTGCCACCTTTTTTCTACTTTTTTTTTTTCTTCTCCAAATGAAACAATATCCTGTGCACCCATGTTGGACGCGGAGCTCATCAGCCCATTGTATAATTTTAATTTTTGGGTTGAAAGAAAGACTTTACAATTCAGTCATTCTCACTCATTTCCTTCCACTGTGACCCAGAGAAATAGACAAGTCTGTATATAAGATTTCAATTTCTACCAGTGCGGCAGTGCCATTACTTTCATTCGTGATTAATGTCAATCACTACCATACATACAAAATCTGTTTCATTCATTGTCTTCCTATATACTGTTCTAGGATAATGGAGGAAAACAATAGCACACAGTGACTTTCAATTTGTATAGTTGCTTACATCTGAGAATCTGTGACAGTGAGCTTGTACCACTTTGTGATGGTGGCACTAAGCACAGCCTTTATATAGCTTCATTTGTTCTTTATTTTACCCTCTTTTTTTCTTTCTTTCTATTTTTCTTTTCAGAGCCTGAAAGAAGCAGGTTTAGTTTTTTTCTAGACTGCATCTAGAGTATGATTCATTTTACATTGAGCTGTATGCTTATTTCTCATTCTATAGAGTACAGCTGAAATCTGTTTATACATATGGCCGATCCAGAGTTTGTCGGCTTCCTCTTTAGTAGATTGTTGGGTGATAAGCTGAAACACCCTGTGATAAGGCTACCTATCTAGAGGTGGGTTTGTTTTTCTCTCTATTTTTAATTATGATTCGAGCTGTTTAGTTCTTCTTTCAGCCACTGATCTACTTCCCATAGACTTAATGATTTGCAAGTTAACAATAACACTGGAGGGCACAGAGTTGGGAGTGTTCTGTGGCATCTTCCATTCAAATTAAAATGTATATCTCCCCCTCCCCATTTAAAATTCTATATTTGTGCATACTTTTCAAACAGGTTCCATTTGTCACCATGTAGTGTCCATTACAACAGTTTGTTTTAATTGGGGTGGGCAGAGGGATATGCTGGAGACCTTCCCTGAGCACATTCCAATTGGATTCGTTTCTAGATGCTTTTTTTTCTTTTTTCTTTTATAAATGGCAAACGGCTCTTCAGTGAAATAGTTGGCATTAAAACGTCTTCTGTATTCCAGCCATCTAGTTCTACTAAAATTGTTCTGCTCCTAGTTCTCCAGCTGAATGCCAAAGCAGCTTCCGACAGATGCCGGTTTCTAAATTAAAGCACTACTTATGAGTTTTCAGGCTGATATTAAAATGTATCTGTACTTCTAAGAGCATTTGTTACTGCTTTTTAGCCTGTCCTAGGCCATTAGGAAAAGCTCAGTGCTTCTGGCGTTTGATCTGTCCAGTACTCCCATGATTTTTATAGCTGATCACATTCAGTGCCCATTATGGATATTAAACTAGCATAGCCAAAAGCATATGCAAAACATGTTGCAGAATATAGTGTAGAAGATATGCAAAAGCTCTTTCATTTCAGGTAAATTCTCCCCTATATAAAGTGCCCTTGAGAAAATATATTCAATATAGAAAACCAAATAGAAAATGCTAAGCTAGATCTGATAAGAACGTGTTAAATTTTATGAATAAATTTAATCTGTAAGTGCATCCCGATGCTAATAGACTCCTATAACCCAGCAACAATAGATAGAAATCAAAAACTTTTGATAAAAAAGGGCAGCGCTAAAATAAACAAAGTGAACAAATTATATTGAAATAAACTTAAAGTCCAGTAATGTGCAGCTCTTTTCTTCAATGTGCAGGGTAATTCACAATCCTCCTCAAAGTGAACAAAAAACAAAAACCTAAAAGAAAAAGCGCAAAGCAAAGAGCACCATAGTGCTTTACCAAATAAATGTATGATGAAAGGAGGGATTTAAACGCCACCAATGGAATAAATCCAAAAAAGGAAAGTATCTTAAATGGTGTAAAGGTGATGGTAATCTTGAAGAAACACCAAAAAAAGTGAAAACACGTGCTTGAGCACACTAGTAGTGGGAATGCTCATCAGACATCCTCTTTAGTATAAACATATAGTAAATATTCTGCAGAAATTCATCAATTGACAATCTGGCATCAAATATCCCAAAGAATCCAATCACAGTAGTATTCAAAGAAATGTAGATCAATTCAGCAAATAATCCAACTCAGTAGATGTGAGAAAAGGTAAAAAATACCATCATGGTGTAGTGTATCAATTTTAATCGAAGAAAAAAGAATAAAATATACTCACAAACAAACAATGTGAATACAGACAAAAGAAAAATCTCAACATGTTTCCTTGCCTAGTGTTAGCAACTTCATCAGGAGATAATTATCTATTTTTCTTCTGTCTGTTAGTTGGAGTATATGACCAGATCTACATATCCAAATACAGTGTCCACTGTTCCTCTTGTAAATCAAAGAGGGTAAAAGGTGATCTGCTGTGGTACAGCTTGGAGGCATGGATGCTAACATTTTATTACTGAAAACACCTGTAGGTGTGTTGCGATATCAAGGTTTGTGTGTACCCTCCCAAAACACTATGCCACTTCTTGTAATACATGGGTAATTACCCAAACAAAGCCTTGTTGAGCAGTTTGGATTTGTATATACATGGGATACTTGATTATAGCAGGTCATGTTATGTGAATATTTTACTTCTGTATCTAGATTTGGAAGCATCTACTTCTCACTTCTCATTGATGTTATAAGTGTGTCTGTGCTCCCAACCAGCCTGGGGTTTACTCTTCATTCCTAACAGAAGAGACTGTGACCTTCATGCCCCTCTGAAATAAGGAGTTATTAGTGTAAAAATATAGCCTTGGTAATGTGTTTCTCATGTTGGCTGTAGAGTTTTATATGGCTGCTATATTTTTGTCAGGAAAGAACAATATGATTGTTTTGCTTATAGCCCCGTTTGAAATATTAGACTTTGTATTTAGATAAAATGGAATTTCCTCCCGAGAAAGAAGAATCCTGTTTGGACTGGTGTGGCAATACATGTTACTTCTAAAAATGTAATTTTTGATGACATAAAATCCTGATTTGTATTGCTTTGTGTTTGTAATTATATTTGCCATGTTTTATGTAAGTAAACAAATCTCTGCTTTATCTCATTGTTTTTAATGAAACTTTAGATTATGTATGTATTTATTCATTTATATAGCCTTATTATATTACACAGCGCTTTACAGAGATTCATCACACTTCAGTCCCTGCCCTGTGGAGCCTAGTTTCCTTATTCAGTCACACAAACATACTTAGACTAATGTCTAAAATATGGCTGCAACCAGCAAAAGAAAAACCAATCAATACAATATCAGGAATTTTCTTTTTCTGGTGATACTTGTCCTTTAAGCAGTGAAACTGAACTTACCATAACTCATAACTGCTCACCCTCCAGTCCTTATCAATGGTGTTGAAGTGGACAGGATGGACAGCTTCAAATTCTTAGGCGCACACATTTCCAGTGATCTAACATGGTCTCTTCACTCTGCAAAGTCCCTAAGTAAGGCCCATCAAAGGCTCTACCTCCTAAGATGCCTCAGAAGAGAAGCGATTCTGCATGAGAATCATGGTTGAATTCTACAGGTGCTCTATTGAGAGCATCCTCTCCTATTGTATTACTGCAAGGTTCGGAAACTACTACACTTCTGATAGAAAATCACTTCAAAGGGTTATCAACTTGGCGTAAAAGATTACCGGTACCCATCTAACCCCCATTGAAGATATCTACAACAGTAGATGCCTATCTAGAGCTCTGAACATCTTTGTGGATACCAATCACCCTAACCATGGACTGTTCGCTCTACTCCCATCTGGAAGGCGATATAGATGTTTAAATTCACGAACTAACAGACTCAGGAAGAGTTTTTTTTCCCCAGATTCCATCATTAAATTAAACCTTTCTCTATCTGGATGCCTATAGCTGTTATGCACTTATATTCCCACTATCTGGGTCCCAACCCCCCCACACACACACGCACTTGTTGTTGCACCCTTAGCCGCACTTGCACTTGCCCCCCTTTTGTTCCACCATATGCATATATGTTTACCTATAAATAAATAAATATATATACACACACACACACACACACACACACCTATCTCACCTAATAACTATTTATTATATTTATAAATGCTTATCTACCTCAACTTACAAATATTTACTATGCTTATCACATATTGCACTTTATGTAAGTTATATTTATTACTATAGTTATCTATGTACTGTATATCGACGCTATGTAATCTCGCTGATTTGTATGTATTTTACTTGTTCAGTGACAATAAATAATCTAATCTAAACTTCTGCCATGTTACAGTATAAGAAATGATGTCTTTAATGTAAAATTGCTTCCATCTAGCCTGCTAAAAATCCACATTAATTTCAACTTTTTTTAATATTCATGTATATTCATTAAACAGCATTCTGCCTGGATATATAGTTAATACAATTACTGTATTTAAATAGATTACCTCCTTTGCTAGTAAAATGAAACATTTTAACAGCCCCAACCCAGAGTAGTAGTAGGTGTTTGCTGTTCACAAAAGTGAAATATTGTGTTCTTGTGTTTTGTTGTTTAGGTTAATGCTTATCTCACAAAAATACAGTGCTAAGTAGAGTTCTATGTGGGAGGCTGGTTATGCTGGGTGGTTGTAGACTGGTTATGCAGCATTGCTTTGATGGTTGTGGTTTTGTTCTGCTGTGGTGACGATAACAATATTGCATCTTAGAAAACATTTTAATATTTGTGCCACAGTAACTATTACATTTACAGAGCTGTTTGACTAGCATGGGTGATCAACCCAATATGACTTTAACCCTAAAGCGACATTTTTTTTTTTCCTGATCTCTCTTTTAACTAGATTGTAAGCTCTTCGAGCCAGGGACCTTCATCCTCTTGTTTCAATCACAATCTTGCACTTTAAAGTGATGTATGCTTATAATTTACTCACTTGTACTGTGTAATGCACTTTTCCCATGCCTGTCTTATATTTGTATTGCTAAATTGTACAGCGCTGCGTAAATTTACAGCGCTTTATAAATATAATCATACATACAGACTAGCTTGTGTACTCATCTGTGGTTATTGTTATTTACATTTTACCAGCAGATGTGGTTCATTACTGATTGAAGTAGTTAATACTACTCACTTGGATTAGCATGGCAGTTAAGCAAATACAGCACTTGTAAAACAGTTATATTTGAAGTTAAAGAACCAGTAGCACCAAAAAATTAAAATTCCCATTTGGATTGGTGTGGTAGTTAATCAAACACAGCACTTGTAAAAATGCTATCTTTTAAGTTAAATTCATGAATTATACTGTTTTTGGCCTGTTTTTATCTCTGTTAAACAGACCTCTCCCAAGTTCCATTGCCTTTAGATAATATATATTCAGGAAATATACCGAAAGCCTAATTTTTAAAGCTAAATAACTCCATATCATATTTTATAGGCCCAATTTAGAATTCTCAAAAGCAAAAATTTAATATATTCTAACTACAAATGTATTTGAATCATTTTTTTTAACATTCTTGTTTTTATTGAACACAAGTGGTTTTACAATTTAAACAATTCACATATTTGTTTACATTTTGTGTATATTTTTTTCATTTACAATTAAACATCCTTTGCAACATTAAATGTAGTTTTTAAATAAAGTAAACGGTCAATTAATATGTAGTCATATACTTTTCTTTCCGTATGACAAAGACAAACATATTCTTGTTTAACTAGGCTTTCTAGTTGTTTTCTGGTGCTTGCCTCATTTTGTCTATTTCTTTCTCATTTTTTTGTGACCCTCTTTCTTTTTTCCCCTTTTCTTTGTATATTTGAATCATTTTCATGTTTTGGTATTATTGTCCTTTTTAATATGCGTTCTTTCTGTCATAATTGTAAGTGGAACTCTAAATAAAACCCACTAGCTAAAAAGTATGGAAAAAAGTGAAACAGCGCTAAAAATATATATATTGTATATAGTCGAGTATAAGTCGACCTCGTGTATAAGTTGAGGTCAGTTTTTGGGCCAAAAATTATGAAATTTGCTATGACCCTTGTATAAGTCGAGGAAGGAGTGGGGGGGCTGTAAAGTGTGTGAGGAGCTGCAGGGGCTGCCGGAACAGGGTACTGCAGGGGCCGCCAGACAACACAACCTCTACCTGCAATGCCAGTCTGCTAGTCACTGACACACTTACCCACTAACTCCCGCTTGCTCCCCCATGTACACTCCAGATCTTTCAACCACCGGCAGGGAGAGAAGGCTGTAATAAGTTTGCACGTTCGTACATCTTATGAATATTCATGAGCCGGCAGACGTGTATCGTCATTCCGTAGCGTGACATGTCTGCCGGCTCATAAATATTCATAGGATGTATGAACGGGAGAGAGACTGAATATGGCTGCGAGTACATCCTATGAATATTTATGAGCCGGCAGACGTGTCACGCTATGGAATGACGATACACGTCTGCTGGCTCATGAATATTCATATGATGCGCGTTCAGTGGGAGACAGCCGCAAGAGGAAGCTCCAGTCTGTGAGTATATACAGCTTATACGCATGTATAAGTCGAGAATAGGATTTTAAATGCTTTTTTGACCTAAATTTCTCGACTTGTACACGAGTGTATGTATGTATGTATGTATGTATGTATGTATGTATGTATGTATGTATATATATATAT
>WMED01017044.1:0-13118 GCA_019650415.1 Pipa parva | reverse complement strand
TATATTGATAAATATGCAGTGAAACTGCTTAGCTTCTGATCTAGGCAACTAAACACTGGTTGGTAAGGGATGGGTAATATATAGTTATCTGCTGGTCACTAAGTAAACTACTGCATCTACTGAGCAATATATAGTGTAAATGATTATCTGATGACCTTTAATAAGTTATTTGTTGTGGAACAATATCAAATGTAACTGCTTAACTGCAGGCCTCTAAGTAGATAATGAAAGGCCATGGTTTAAGAGAGGCAACATTTGCTTCAGTATAAGGTCCTACAGAAACCTCTACTTTTGGCTAAATAAGAGGCTCATGTTCAGTTTGAAGCACATGAAGATAAGTTCAGCAATACAGTAAATAGATGATTCTACTGTGGTTTTCCCGGTGGTATTATATCTAAGAATAGTTAAAGATATAGGCTTTTGTACATGTGAGGAGAATCAGCTCAGGGATAGCATGACAGACTATACAATCCAAGGAATATTAATGGATTAAACAAATGCCCAAATGGGATTCTTCCCCAATGGGTCAAGTCAAGGACTGAAGTGGTTAGGTCTAAAAATAATTCTTCCTTAAATGTCCCTGTGGGACCATATAACACCTATCCACCTGTAAGATGTATGTAAAATGGACCCCATAAAAAAAAAACATGGTGGCGCCTGTCTGCAGATAACCCCCTACAGGCATGGTAACAACACCCTGATGTTCACTGGTTACATGACTCATAAGTCCATGGTCATCTGCAGAAAAAAATGTTGGCATCATCCCTAAAGGACACATCAGTAGATCTATCCTCCCAATGCATCCCTCTGTTCTGCCCTGTTGGCCTAAGGAACTGCCTAGGATATACTCCTGATGTGCCCCTTAGAAAACTGGCACCTTCCAAGGGTACTCCTCACCCCCCAGTGACTCTGGACACCCGTGGTAACATCCTGAAGTTCCATTGTAGTGTTAAAAATGGCTCTTGAAAGATATTTTTGGAGGTCTGTGGCAGAAGTAGTGCTTTTAGTGCAAGTGCATTAAGTGAAATTAAGGAGTTAAAATTGGAAACTACTCCTCCAGCAATGTATGTGCTTCAGTAATCCATACTCTGACAGACCTAAGCCTGGGCATGGAATAAGCAGATTAACGTAGCCTATAGGGGTGTATTCACCCAAAATAGCATCACACCCCCACGCACAAGCTGTCAAATTCTCAGACACATTAAATGGTCCATTCCAACGAAGAACTTAGGTGTTCCATAATGACCTTCATATAAATCCTTAAATAATTTGATGTTAAAAATGACTGATTAAACAACTGACTAAGAAATGATTCATCATACAAGAGACGGCAACAGGTGGCAGTACCTCTCCCTCCAGGCTTCATATTTTCCTTAATACTCTGTTTTTTTCATTGACTTTAGATGAGATAATCCAGGTGTTCAGCAAAAAAAAAAAAAAAAATCTTAAGATAAAGTTTACTTGAATGTGCTTTGCTTCCTGGGAGTTTCACAATGTGTACAGCTAGTGACCAGAAATAGCCTCCCACCTGTAGACAACATGCTGTGATGAGAAAAGAGATGTCAGTTGAAACGCCCCTTTATTTTTGTGACAGTTCTTAAGATTTTTGTTTTTTATGTGAAGGTATTCGGTATAATACCTTTGTAGGCTGAGGCGTGTATGTGCAAATATCAACGTGAAACTTTTACACGGCAGAATCAGAGAAAAGTTTGTTTAAAAAAATGGAATTGTATTTATAGGGGTAAGGAGAAATAGTTTCTTAGCAACTTTCCACCTTTTTTTTTCTACCCAGGGTTGTCTATAGATGTGGAAAGAATCCACAATAACCATCCCGGTGAAGTGAGGCAGTCTGGCACAGACTCACAAATGCAGTTAATGCAGTTCGATACAAAAATAATCCCTGAGTCAGCATTTTACATATATAGCAATATCAGCAAGCCACCTGGAGGAATATTTGCAGTCATGGCTTCGGTCTCTGGTTCTCTTGGCCCTTACATAGTAACATAGTAACATAGTAACATAGTTTATAAGGCTGAAAAAAGACACAAGTCCATCCAGTTCAGCCTATTTTCCTGCAATGTTGATCCAGAGGAAGGCAAAAAACCCATGTGTCAAGAGCCAATTATCCTCATATTAGGGAAAAAATTCCTTCCCGACTCCAAATATGGCAATCAGAATAATTCCCTGGATCAAGGTCCCACCTTCAGTTATCCAGTACCCATAACTTATAATGTTCTAACACTGAAGGATCAGAATAATTCCCTGGATCTATATCCCACCTCCAGTTATCTAGTACCCATAACTTATAATGTTCTTAAACTGAAGGAAAGCATCCAAGCCAGTTTTGAACTCTTTAATGGATTTAACCATGACAACTTCTTCAGGCAGAGAGTTCCATAACCTCACTGTTCTTACAGTAAAACATCCCCTTCTATGTAGATGCAGAAACTTTCTTTCCTCTAAATGTAGAGGATGCCCCCTTGTTATACTTACAGTTCTTGGTATCAATAGAATGTGAGACAGATCTTTGTACTGACCTCTAATATATTTATACATAGTTATTTGGTATGAGGTTCTTCTGCCCTAGTAAATTTGTAGTTGAAACCTGTTAGATAAGAGTGGAGAAATAAGGCAGAACAATAATAGACTGTGGAACTTTATAGGGTGTACTGTTCTTGAATTGTTTGAAGTTATTCACCACATCCAGAACTTTCCAGAAAAATGTAGAACCTGTTAGAAGTTTATCATTAGCAGCGAGCACAAATAAGCCATATTGTAGGGAATGTCTTTACTATTAGAATATAATGTCACAAAGTAGATTTATGAAATGGTCTGCTTTAACCAAATGACAGATAAGAATAGAAGACATTCCTAACTATTCCTTCATGCTTATTGTAGTGCCTGTGACTCAGATCACAACACATTAAGCAGGAGGGCTGGCTTGTGACAAATGTTGACTTTCAATCTTAGTAGGAAGTTTTCAGCTTAAGTATTTAAATAGTTAAGAAGTGTAGAAATATGGATAAGCAGACCTAGACTGAATTCCCATTAGGATGTCAGATTCTGTGTAGGGTCTCTTCCGAGTTCAAATTAAGCTCAAGTTTGTGGTTGGCAGAAGAAAGGAAGAGAGGATGTCATGGAGGTATGTTCAGAACATGTCCTCTATCAGGCACAACTTGATCTTGACACAGAGTATATGAGAAGTTCATCTGGTGAGTTGGAAAGTTTATTGCAAGCTAACTCAGCCTTTAACTTAATTAAGAGACATTCCCAGAAGGTCATATTTAAGGTTTGGTACAGCCCTAACTATTTTAAGGCCAAAGTCGAAATTTCAGTTGCAAAATGAAATTTTGATTTTGATTATTTCAACTCCAAGCTTTAAAGAGATGAACAATATACTGACAAATGAAAGTCGTAGCTTTTCCGGTTCTGTAACCCGCCTTGTATGTCAAATGAGTAGTTAATAAAAACATTTGTCCATTACATTTTATTGTGTTTTCCAATTCCACTGGTAAAAATGATTAAATTACAAATATGGAGATAAATAGAAGTGTTTTCTTAGAACATCATATATAATATATAGTTTGTGTAAGGTGAACACAAACTAATCTTACTTGATGGGTATAAGTTCCCTTTAGCAATGGCAGTGTTTATCATTTGACAGGGATGATTCTTATTGGTGAAACCTTCTTGTATATCAGGAGGCAGGGCCATCAAGGGTATGCTCATTAATTAATATGCTCATTAATATTCACTCTTTATTGTACCATGTGTTATTCCCCACCCGTTAAATATTATGGGACTTATTGACTAATGGGTGAATTCATCTGTCGAGTTGCATCTTCAGAATTGTCACAAATTCACTTTTCTCCTTATTGGAGAAGCTGTGGATAGACTTAACAAACAAGTGGACAGCGGTGATCACTGTCAGATCACTGTCAGATCACTGTCGGATCACTGTCGGATCACTGTCGGATCACTGTCGGATCACTGTCCGATCACTGTCAGATCACTGTCAGATCACTGTCGGTCAGATAGTAGTAGTATGAGAAGTCATGCAGAGTGAGGTCAATTCAACCAGTTAAGAGCAGTGATGTCAGTCTCACACTGTCCCATTAACTGTATTGCATGAATATTCTATCTATTTCTAGGGTCTAGGGTCACCTTGTCCCTAGGTCATATTGTCATTTAGCTGCAGTTGATATTGTCACTTTTGATTAAATAGTCACCTAATGCAACACAGGAGCCCCTGCCATCAACTCCCCAATTTGCCAGTCTGAAGTGGCAAAGTCAAATGGGTGAATTTGGAGCAGTTCACCTAGTCGCATTAGCACCTTCACAAAACTCCACTGCTTTGTCAATAGTAAAAGTACCCATGCAGAGTAATGCGCAGAGCTCCGTAAATTCACGACTATCATAGCCGCTTGAACTGGACACGTATTCGCCACATAACAGAGTATAGTCAATAAGAAAACATGGAGAAGTTGTGAATAGATGTGAATTAATAGCTCTATGCAACTATGTGGACTTTATTCTAAAAGGCTTTATGTGTGATGATGTATCAGCATTGATTAATATATTAATGAGGATCCAATATTGCTGCTATGAAAATGCTAGCACCAGCAGTTCTATAAGATAGCACTACAGCGCAAGGGTACTGATTGACTTCTTCATAATGTTGTGGTTTAGACTGGAAGATCCTGTACTTTCAGCATATCAGCTATGGTTAGGAGACAGTAGTTCTTCTTTAAATAAGCTATTTCTTAGCTGTGCTCAAACTTAGACTATAGGGACTCTGTTCCTAAAAATGCACACCTGCCATGCTGCAACTCCCGTATTGTGATGTCATAAAGGAAGAAATAAAACAGACTGTTGTGCGGACAAAAAGAAAAAGTCTTCTTAAGATATTTGACCAAATTGACAGTCAACAAAAGCTTACGTCCAGTGCTACCATCTATTCTTAGATTTCATTTTTCTTCATTGTAACATCTGGAAACATTTACATCATGCCAACTATAACATGAAAAATAAATGATGCCAGTTACAAAATGCCAAACCCCTGAAGAAGGAGAACAAATTTCCACCCAAATCAAAGTGTGCACATGTGCACTATAACAAGGAAAGGATGTCTGTAAGATGATCAGAATAAAATACAAAATAATAGCAGTATCTTCATCTCACGGCAAAATAAAATACTGTAAGTCAGAATAACAGCAGTATCTTCATCTCACGCATGCTCTCGTGGTTTGCATGCCAACTGCTCCTTCTTTACATCTGAAAACTGAATATCAAACAGTTTTATGTCCCAACACACTAATTATCAAAAATCCCAGATACTTAATCTATTCAGACAATAGTTCCTCATGGACATCATAAGGGGTTTAAAATGAGCACAAAGAGCCACTAAACGTTGGATTTCCTTAGGGAAGAAGAGAACAAGGCTAAATGCGATTTCTTGGGTAGCGCAGTTTAGTCAGTTGATCAGTAGTAGGAAGTGAAGTGATGCAGATTCCACCACTGAAGTGCAGTGGTCATCCTCACAATTAGAGATGGCTGAATCAATTCGGCTGAAGTGGAATTAGTTTTGAATTTCCCTAAATATTCGATTCGGAACGAACTTTAGGGTGATTCGGTGGAACAAATTTTTTGTTTGAGAGGTCCCTGGTACCCCAATGTGGCTATTTAAATCATAACCAGCAAGAATGCGGCTATGATTTAAAACCCAATTATTTCCATAGCCCTACTAGCACTATAGAAGTAATGAGGTAAGCTAACGAACTGAGTGAAAATTCAGCACATCGCAGAGTTAGTTATATGGCCTCCTCCTTGCTCCTACAGCCCCCATGGGCAGGGGTGGAGGAGGACCAGATCATGGCATACAGGGCCGCCTACTTTCAGTAATTGGCAGGGGGCCATCCTCCTATGGGATAAGACCAGCAGACAATTCACTTGCTGGGGGTGGACACAATATATAACGTGGGCCCACCTACCGGGTGCTATTTTCTAGGAGCTGCCAGGAATGAAAAGTTGCCACCCTCCCTCTCTGGTTGTGATAGAGTTGCTATGACAACAACGAATATGTAACAGCAATTTTCCGTCAATGTAAAGCAGAAAATTACAATTAAATGTTTTTCCCAAAAAAAAAAAAAAGGTTTCACAATCACTGTCACAGCTTGAGGGCTTTTTTAGCAATGACAGGGTAAAGTTGTACTATATATGGGGAGTTATGACTACTCTGGAAGGGTGCCAGTAGCTCACGGCTTGGTTTTCCTGTACAGATATTCGAAAGGCTCCTGGTTGGTAAAGGTTGAATACGCACCAGTTGCTTGGCAACTGAAGATACTATAAGTTTGTATGTGCTGAAATTCACAATTACTGTTTGACTATGTGTTATCTAAAACTCAATTAACAAAAAAATATAGGGATTGGGTAGAGTTTGCTTAACCAATACATACAACATGGCTGCTATCAGTAAAGAGAAAAACAAACAAAAATCAATAAGATTTACGAGTTCAACTTCAAAGATACCATTTTTTTTTTTGCTGTGCTTGAATAACTGCCATGCCAATCACAATGAGAATTTCTACTTTTCAGTTGCTACCGGAGTTTAAAGTAGATTGACAGCTCTGAATGACTGTGGTTTATGTCTAACCATTGTATTTTTTTAGCTTTCCAAGATTTTCTATTTGGAAGGCAACACACATTAATCATATAAACTGTCAGCTTATTTACTGGGACATATGAGAGTTATAAAAGCGAGGGCACTGTTTAGACTGCTAATTGTGAATGAAATGCAGCTGTTCTTAATATTCGGCTGTGCTTAATGATACACGTTATAGGATTGCATCCCCAGTTATGTCTGTTAATAAAAAGAAGTTTCAATAGTTAAAAGTTTGGAATTTTCTTATTTGGAATTTTTATATTCTGTTATATATTATTCTCTTTCATTTTAAAATAACCCTGTTTAATTTCAGGCACATCTATATACATCACTGTACTATTTTAATTTTTTTTATCAAAGATATGCAGATTTTAGTTAACATTTCACTGGACCCTTTTCCACTTTTGCACTGATAAGCCCCCTAGGCTGTACTCATGAAAACAATGGTTTCTTTATTACGCTGAAGCCTGTGGGGTTTATTCACTAAGGTGCGAATTTGACTGTCGAATTTACAAACAGTGGATTTCCATAGCAAATCTGCTACAATTTCCCCATTGTAAAGTCCCGACAATTTTTTTAAAGTTAACATTACGACAATTTTCCCATAATAAAGTCGCAACTGCGACAATATTCTCATTATGAAGACGCGATTGCGACAGTAGCAGCCTATTGCGACTGTTGTTATCTGGTGAATTCGCACCTATACGCAACAATTCGGATTTTAGTGAATAACCCCCTGTATCTCAGTCATAAAGTGACATGAACTGCTACGTTGGTAAATAAGGAACTGATTGCTTTCACAGAACGTACTATGACTTTTTTCATAAGTAAAATAAATATTATTTATGGGCTAATCTAACTTACTAAATGTAACAAATTGTTTTAAGGCACCAGTAAACATTTTTTTATGACATCCTTACTTTTTGCAGTAAAGAGTAGAGCTCACTTTTTCATTCCTTTATGGGCAAATCATCACAAAAATATTTGCATAAAGCCTTTAGGGCCATTAGACTCTATTGGATAAAAAAATAATTATACAGTATAAATACTGTGCAATATACTTAAAGTGATAATCTTTTAAAAAATAAAATAAAAACAGGAATAAATAAAAAATATTTGGTGTCAATAACATTTAGCATTGTTACACAATAAGGGGTCTGGTGAAGCCATGGCCTCTGTTTTATAATTCCTTGTTGTTCTTTTTCCAATCAGATCCCTTAAATCATGATCTAGCAGGGATGTGATTGGAGGAGCTATAATGTCAATCATTATCACCCAACTCAAGTAAGAAAAGTCAGGCTGACAGGGAAGATGACAGAGAGAAACACTGTTTAAAGGCACATTTTTTAAATACATATATATTTACAAAATGTTTATTTCATTAGTAGTACAACCTAAATTAGTATTACAGTTTTGAGGTGTCAGGTGCACTTTAAGACCTGAGAATAAAATGAATGAGAATATGTTTATACTTGAAGACTGTGGTGGCGAAGTGATATCATCGCGCCTGTGTCAGGGGAGGAGCACGCCTGCGTCAGGGAAGGAGCACACCTGCGTTGGGGAAGGAGCGCTCCCCAGTGAGTGAGTGCTTCTTCAGTGTAGGCCATGGATCTGGCCTGAAAAACTGAAACCAAAATAAAGATACGTTTTCACTTAAAGCTTCTTTGTTTACGCTTGCACTGAAATACAATACATTACATACGTACTACAGTCTTTCTACATGAAAAACAAATTATTATGCCAACTAAGGGGGGAATTCACCATTCAGCGGAGTGAGCTATGAAGCCTTCAGCTCACTTCGCTAATGGTGTTATGAGCTCGCTGATGTCCTGCACGTGGACATCAGCGAGCGCATTAAAGGAATTCCAGTCTCGGTGAGGCAACTCTTTTGTTCTCACCGAGACTTTGATCCCTTTAACGCGCTCGCTGATGTCCACTTGCAGGACATCAACAAGTGCATAATACCATTTGCGAAGTGAGCCGAAGGATTCGGAGCTCACTTCGCCGAATGGTGAATTCCCTTCTAAATATCTGTATAAGCTGACAAAATGGCAAAATAGAAAACTAGGAATAAGACAGAGAAAGACTTTGCCTCTTAGTAAGTAAGCTCCATAGTGTCAGGATGGACAGATTCTCCCCACTCTGGTCCCCAAGCACTCCCAACGTGTCACGTGTTGAAGATCTACCCTGTAATAACATGTTGGAGATGTTTGTTTCCAGCCTAATAGATAATCTTATCTGTGCCTGATTAAGGCACGTCTCCACACATGACCTCTTTGACTTTACATTTTGAATTTAAGACCTCTTATTTCCCCTCTCAATAAAATGTTTTAACTAAAGTTAGTAAATTAATAATTTGTCAGTATCTTAAGGCAACATTAAATAATGCATCCAAGTTTCCCCAAACCACTGAGGTTTATATTAATGAAACTTATTTCATTTTCTGTAAATCCCTAGACAGCACCTCACTATTTTATGTTTTTTTTTGTGGCTGCAGATAAGGGAGCCCAGAGGGGCAATTAAGGGGAGGGCGGATATTACTGGAAGGGGATGGGAACAAGAAGGAGAATGTGAGAGGGTTGATGGGAAAGGTCAGAGAGTACAGGAAGGGCAGCAGAGAGGAGGAGACCCTCACTCCCTAATGTTAGGCATAGATGAGTTGTCACAGCATTATGGGGCGGTGGTCCTGAGAAATGGTGTCGGTAGAAAAGAGATATGGGACATACCCTAAGGAGTTAAGAATGTTAATGGATAAACATGGAAGTGCTAACGCAGGGCATGGGGTCCCTGCCAGGTGATTGGGTACTATCGAGCTGGTGGTATACAGCTGATAAGAGGTGTTGGCAGTCAGGTATTAACGGAAATTCTAGGACCATCAGTTAAAAGTTAAAAAAGCTGTAGTTAAAAATATGGTTTGTGTTCAAAATGGTAAAAATAAATACTGTGGCCTTTTCAACCCAAAAAAAGGACTGGTGAGTGTGTAATTTGTTCGGATAGAGTTAAAAGGTGTAAAATGAGTATAACTGTTCATCAAAACCTTTGCCAGTCATGGCTTTGTACAGGCCTCTAACACCTGGGGGTCTAAGTTAAGCTTTATCTATCACAACAGAAGACATGACCTTCTGTGTTGATAAAATGAAGAATTGGTACTATAAACTTTTCAATAAATAAGTGTTAGAAAAAACCTTTTCACTACACCCACCATTCACCATCCCAAAACCCCGTTTTTTTCTCCCACACATGTTTTCAAATATTACGAAAACAAACATCTCTCCACCATTCCACCTACTACCGGCCCTTATGATTCTGTTCCTTAATAGCGTCTACTCAGTCTCTCAAACATAATAATATTAGTTTTAAACCACGTGTTAAATCCCCTTTTCATGGATTTTTTGCAGAATCATGAGCTACTTCAACTATGTACTCTGATTTTTACTAATATCCTTTGAACTTGCCAAATCCATTGTTCACATCATCTATTGCTAATTCTATAAGTCAACCCTTCTCTGAGCACTGCTTTCAATCTGTTTCCCACTTCCGCCTCAGTCTGCTCATCTCATTAACGTATAAAATAATATCAAATGTATTTGTTTTCTGCACAGAGTTGTGTTACCCATACAACAGTGCTTTCAGCCACTTTGCTGAACATTGGCAATTTGCAGGGCTAACAAACAATACTGATTTGTCCCAAACATGGAAAACAAATGATATATGTGCTTCAGTTGCGCCACCATATTTCATTTTCACTGTTAATATGGGATAATATGGAATGAAAAAACGTAACCCACCCTTTTGTAAATATGACCAAAAAATGTAAAACTAAAAACCACTGTGTTCAGATCCAATAAAGTTGTAGGTTTTTGAAATAGCCTAAGATAATTTACTTGTATATATGGCAGGATAGAAATGGCCAATTTAAGCCCCAAATTAGCAAACAAAAAGTTAAAATAATCTGGTTACAAAACCAGTGTCTCCTGAGTTGAGTGAGCATCAATGCATCTTCTCATTTCTTCAGGCAGTAAAAAATTACTGTAATTGCTCTAGGACCAGATCAAAATGGGCCTGAGAGATTATCTGAATTCATTCACAATTCTGTTTCTCTTTGAAAATTCTACATTATGGTTGATTACTACAGTACTTTGGGTTCCATTATGTATTTTGAATAAGGAAAGATACCTTGTAATTGTTCAACTATTTCTAATCTATAAATCTTAAAACCAAATTTACACTAGCCACAGATATGTAACATTTTCCCATACTTGTAGTTTAGCAATGATATATTATTCGATGAAGTAGTCGGCAAGTAAAGCATTTTGGCAGTAGCAGTTTGGTCATTAGATGGAGAGTCCCATGTTGGTTATCTCTGTATTATAGTTTGTTATGATGAGAAAATATATGATTTCTCTAGCTGGGGCAGGTCCCTCTGGATAATTCTGGGATAGTTATTGTCAGTCATTTCCTTAGCAGAAGACAGGGGCTATAAACCCAGCTGCTTCTTTGCTTTGCGTCTTCCATGCCTTTGAAATCTGATCACAGACATTGAAACAGAGAGAGAGTGGTCCTCAAGGATTATCTGTAAATCAATGGCAACATTCCATTATATAACAGGCTGAACTTGTCAAATGACAGCACTTCTGCTGGGGAACATAAAAAAGGTATTAGCGAAAGTCTGATATTTATAGACTTTGTAATAAACCTCTTAACATCAAATGCTTGACAAAAACACTCAGCAGAAATCCAGAACAGTCTTGAGTCTCTATTAAAAGAGTTCAATGAGCTGTGGTAGAAGTTCCAAAGCAAAACCACTGATGGGACTCAAGTTATGGAAAGGGAAGGAGATAGTTTACAATGTGGTTATAGAATTAGCAATGCAATATGTATCTTAACTGTGAGTTGTCTGAGTAATAGCCACCCTAATGAAAATGTTTTAGACATTTGAGATACTGAAGGAAGTTGCTCCATAGCAAGATGGTGTTCAACACAAAGATAGTATAGGAACCCCAAAGGCAGAACATTATAAGCTTTATTTCTAATAATCCCTAAATGGCACAACAAAACGATATATACCTTAATACTAATAATAAACCCATACCTAAGCCCAAAACTGTTTAGCTAAAATAAAATTACTGAGCTCATTAAGGCATTCTATCCCATAATCTTATAAAATCAAACATATCTAAAACAGCCACTAAAACAGAGGCTATGTTAACCATTGTAAGGCTCTAAACAGCAGACCATGCATCTGGAATTTAATAGAAAATATATAACTAGAAGACCAATTTATCCCGTGTGTGTGTGTGTGTGCGTGTGCGTGCATGCGTGTGTGTGTGTGTGTGCGTGTGTGTGCACGTGTGTGTGTGTGTGTGTGCGTGTGTGTGCGCGTGTGTGTGTGTGTGTGCATGTGTGTGTGTGTGTGTGTGTGTGTGGAGCAGCATAATGGTTTGTGGTTACCACTAGAAGAAAGTGACAATTAAGTGAAATAATCTAATTACTATTTGGAGTCATCATTTCCCCACTATGAGAAAAATCCAAGACATCTTTAGAGGTCTGTTGAACTATAATGAATGGGGCTAGGGTTATATGAAGCAAGGTCCAAACTCAAAGGACATACATCCTAAGAATACCAATCATCAAGGGTATTGAATTATGACATAATTTCAGTGTATTCAGTAGATAAATGCTGAGTTCAGAGTTCACCTTCAGAAGTCATTTCTTTTCAGTGAAGATCTGCTCATACCACATTGTCAAAGACTTCAACTGAATCCCGGCACTCCAGCGTCTAGATAAAAAGTTTTCTTTATTTATCACACATCAGTTTAAAAACATAGACATATAGCCATAGCCTTCCTTTTTGACTATATCCTTTTATGATTACTAAAATTAAATATTTTTTATATTATAATTTTTATTAACATTCTTATAATGAGTTAACACTTATAATACAAATGTATGTATTTGGAATTATAACATGTAACACTATAGAGAACATCTGATCATATGATATTTATGTATTTCAATGAGTAGGATTTTATCCCTTAGTTTGTCTACATGTCTGTATTGTTAGATACTGAATTGTTACTTTTGCTGATGATAAGGCTCATACATGTTTATATATTTCACTATTATTGTTACTTTTAGTATATGTTATACCTCTAATGTTTGAACTTTGAAATATAATTCTAATGGGTAACTGTATGTCATTAATTGATACATTACTTATGTTTGACTTGTTCATTATACTTTTTTCAGTAATGTTGTACATTGTTGCAATTTATCTCACATATCTTTTTTTACGGTTTAACCTTCGAGACGATTGATATCCAGTTTTTGCATACAACGGGCTATTTGTGGTTCAGCTGATAGACAAACACATACGTACAACACATAATGTTATGCATCCTGTGCGGTGACGTGCAGAGGTGTACGATTGTTCTATACAGATAACAGGGTCATGCGT
>WMED01017043.1:0-13119 GCA_019650415.1 Pipa parva | reverse complement strand
GCAACATTGGCAGCCTTTAAAACATCTTTGTTCTTAAGGAAAGTAGAGATCGTTGATTTCAGCATGCCATACTCTACAGACAGATCAGACACGTGTGCCTAGTTCATATTTGCTAATTACTTCTTTCTTGAGTTCAATAGTTGTTCTCACAGCTTTTCGCTTACCCTCATCTTTACTACCACTTCTGGCTTTCTTTGGACCCATGTCTGTAACTTGCAGGAAACACAAAGCGTGGCTCTTTCTCTGATTGCAGATTGACTCACACTGATGATGTGAGCGAGGCGCGCTGGGCCGAATGAACGCCATTCGGCTCAACTTGGCTCATCTCGGATGTTCGAGTTCCAAATCTTTGTTCGGATTTCAGAACAAAATTTTCTCGAATTTCATGGTCGAATACTGATTTGTTCGAAAGTCAAGTCATTCGAAAACCGAGGTACCACTGTACTTAGTTACAATAGTTACAATGTTTTAGTGATACAGGTTTGTCTTTGTAACATTATATATATAAAGTTACATAGTGCATAATGCCAGTAAATGAAAAAAAGCCAGTATGTGAAAAACATTAAAAGAATCATTAAAAGATGACACACTTGAGCTGTAAATCAAATGAAGGAAATAAAAAAAATTAAATGTTTGGCAAGTATATAATGAAAGAGCACAGTTTTAAAAAATGTGTGAAAGGGATAACTATTATTGTTGTATCAGCTCCATTTTTTTAGTATTGCACCTAATTCCACTATTTAAAGGGTAAGTGTTATAGCAGCAACTATTTTCAGAGCAGAATATTTCATGTTACTCATTTATTTTATTTAACATTAATTTATCACTATTACAATATCAAGGTTTTTAGAGTAGCAACTGGTGCTATTGATTAAAGAGTAAGCATTATAATAGCAGTTATCTTCATAACAAAATGAATCTTATATTACTTATTAGTTTGTATATTGTTAAAATAAAATAAATTAAAAGAAGATAAAATGAGAGTAAAAAGAAGGATATCTTAATAAATTTATAAATATACATTTTCAATTAAATAAATATATGTGATTATACTATGAGTGAAAAATAAATATGGGTGAATATGTGAATTATATTGTGTATGTGAAGAATGTACTATATTGTGCAAAATATAGGGTGTGAGTCAGTGAAGCATGGATAATATTAATATAAAATGAATTATTCCTAATTATACAATTAATAAATTAATTTAAAAAAAGGCAGGCAAGACAATTACTTGTAGTGGGAGATTTAATTACTAGGGGGACAGATAGGGCAATCTGTCACAAAGACCAGGATCGCCTGAAAGTATGTTGCCTTCCTGGCATCTAAGTTCGGCATATCACGGATTGGGTTGACAGATTATTGGGAGGGTCTGGAGAAGACACAGTGGTCATGGTGCACAATGACAAAGTTAGGGGAAGGTCCTTAAAAATGATTTCAGGGAATTAAGCAAAAAGCTTAGAAAAATGACCTAAAATGTGGTATTTTTGGAAATATTACCTGTACCATAAGCCACACCAGAGTGGGAACTGGGTCGCCACAGGAGGCACTATAGCGAGCCCAGAAACCGTTACACCTCTGGAAGTGCTAAGGCGTACTAAAAGAGAAGGATACAGGAAAGGTGGTACACCTTGTGGAAGAAATAAGGTGTACTATGCACATGTGTAGTAAACAGGGAGAGGGGATTTAGGAACAAACCTGCCTTAAAGGAAGGTGTGGCTCCTATGTACCACAGCGAGAGTTGACTCTGGTTAACCCTGAGGCGCGAAGTTTAAGGAGGGCCAGGTCTTCACCCTTAACCCCCCCAAGGGGGTATGGCCTTTGCTGCAGACACCTCCCAGGTCGTGGCCCTCAGGATAACCCCCCCACTGGTGGCAGCTGGATAGCTCACTTGGAACAACTGGCGGCAACCTGGAACAGCTGAACTGCAAGATCACCTGGAGCAGCTAGAAGAAACTTCACTCACAGCACCTCCTGAAAACAGCACAGAGTACGATATTCACTCCTGGGACTATCACACCTGGATCAACGCTGTGTAGATATACCAGTGCTGGATTCACTGAAGCTGCGGTGCTAGCTGTGAAGAGACTCACTTAGAAGCTGCAGAACCTCTTAGCTGTAGACACATGGAGATGATCCCTTTAAGAAGTTGTAACTTCTAGGCAGTAGCAGGCTATAATAAAGCATAGGCAGACAGGCAGGCAGGCAGACACTTGCACAAAACGCCAGGCTGAAGATCTGTTGGATTCACCTAATCAGACTTAACAGACACTGGAATAACAATCTTCGAGAGCTGCTCTAATCACAGTGCTCCTTTTTAAATCCCCCGCCGCTGATGTCACATGTGAAATCAGCCAGCCATGATCGCTTCCAAGATCCCGGAAGCGTTGGGATACACACAGCCCCAGCACTTGCAGGCAGAACAAACGCTGGGTTCACGAGCAGCGCAGCAGCAGAGGTAAATGCTGCTCATGACAGAGAGCAAAGAAAATGTAGAATATCTATGGAGGTAAAAACAGTAATAAAATACTGATGGGGGTTCGCTATAAGCCACCAAATATAACAGAATCCATAAAAGATTTACTTTTAGGACAAATAAATTAGGCAGCAAAACACAATGAGGTAGTAATAATGGGGGAGTTCAACTACTCAGATATAAATTGGGAAACTGAAACCTGTAGATACCATAAAAGAAACAGGTTTTTGTCAATAGCTAAAGATAATTATCTTTCTCAACTGATGCAGAAACCAGCAAGAGGGATGAAGGGGGCGCCACTAGACTTAATATTATCTAATAGACCTGACAGAATAACAAAGGTGCAGGTGGGAGGTGGGAACACCTAGGAAATAGAGACCATAATATCATAGATTTTAAGTTGAGCTTTAACAAGATTTACTGTCATGGGGCCACTAAAACATTTAATTTCAGAAAGGCTAAATTTAGTCAGCTTAGAGATGCCCTTACTATCACTGACTGGGACAAAGTTCTCAACAGTAAGAATACAGATGCTAAATGGTATGTACTTGTGGTAAGTACATACCATATGGTAATAAAAGAAAGCCTATGTGGATGAATAAAAATGTAATGGGGGCTATAAATGCCAAAAAGAAAACATTTACAGTGCTAAAACAGGAAGGCAGTATAGAAGCACTACAAAAGTATAGAGTTCAAAATAAATTGTGGGGAAAAAAATTAAAGCAGCTAAATTGGACAGACTCATTGCCCAAGAGAGTAAAACAAACTGAAAAATATTCTTTAATTACATTAATAAAAAGATTAAAACTGATAGTGTTGACCCCTTTAAAAATAATGAAGGGATTATGGTAGAGACAGATCTGGAGAAAGCCAACTTAAACATGTTTTTCTCCACTGTGTTCACAGAGGAAAATGATATGTCAGGTGAAATGATGAGAGATAAAGTAAATGCTCCTTTAAATGTTGCCTGTATAATCCAGGACAAAGTACTACGCAGTCTTAACATGATTAAAATAGATAAATCACTGGGTCCAGACAATATACAACCTAGGATCTTAAGGGAATTAAGTACAGTCATAGACAGACCATTATTTTTAATATCTAGGGACTCTTAATGACAAGGATTGTTCCAAAGGACTGCCATGTTACAAATGTGGTCCCTATATTCAAAAAAGGGGTCAAAGTGTGAGCACATTTTGGGTAAAATGTTTGAAGGCTTTTGAGAGATGCTATCTTGAAATGTTTTAATTCAAAGAAATTTATAATTCCATATCTGCATGGGTTTATAACTGATCGATCCTGCCAAACAACTCTAATTAGCTTTTATAAGAAGGTAAGTTATAGAATTGACAAGGGGAGTCACTGAATGTCATATATCTTGATTTTTCCAAAGCATTTGATATTGTGCCACATAAAAGGCTAGTAAATAAAATGTGGATGCTTGGACTGGGGGGGAAATGTTTGCATGTGGTTTATTAACTGGCTCAGTGAAAGGAAACAGAGGGTGGTTATTAATGGTTAAAAATAGTGAACACTTGTGCTATGGATGTAGTTAATAACAACTCAGTTCCAGTCTGCCTTATATTGGAAAACTCCTGGTTAGCTGCCCATTCTCAGGTCCATAAGTCTCTTGATATCAGAAATATGCAAAGAAGGTGGAGAGTCGTGCTTAACAGATTTCCAAACTTTTTATCAGTATTAGTTCCTTCTAGGATGGATTACAGATCTGCCAATCCCATCGGCAGATCTGTAATCCCATCTGCCAGAGGGAGTTCAGTACTCCCTGAGGAAGCCTATTTGGCGAAATGCATTGGAGAAAACCTTGGTTCTGAGACTTCACAAACCTTGTAACCTTGCAAATAAATCAAATGGAATTAGCAGATCTGTAATCCATCCTAGAAGGAACTAATACAGATAAAAATATATTTATAAATATTATATGGGCAAATAACTGCCAACCTTACTGTTTGATGCCACTAAATGCTTTTGTTATTCCAAATGTATGACTAAGAGTATAGCTGTAATGCAGATATTCTGAAGTTGTATAACTTTTTTAAGATAGTGTAAACCCTTCATGATTTAGACTGGTTTTCCCTGTCTAGTGTTTAGAAGGAGGTATGTGCATATACGTCCTTCTAACTTCTAAACACTAGACAGGCCTGATTATAGCACTTGATTTTGATTTTATGAAGTTGCAATAAAAGGATTATTTTACTTATTGGGAGTGCCGGATTTCCAAATGTTTCTACTAGACAGGGTAAAACAGCATAAATTAATGTAATTATTATAGTAAGTATTACCACCCAAGCACACAATTAAATGTGGCATGAAGCATGCAACAAATGCATGGAAATACCTACATAAACTGCTAATACTTTTATTTTATTCCAAATTAATTTGTAGAAGTGAAACAACATAGTAAACAAAAAATGGTCATTTATTTTCATACTACATGCAATGCCTCATTTAATAACACTGTATGTCTCCATCTCTTCCCCTCTAGAAGGCACCATAAAAATGCCATTAGCTGTCTGTCCCTTATTATTTTTTATTTTGTTATTAAGATCTAAATTTTCAAATGGATGACAAAATAAAACTAACTAATACTAACATATTCCAGATAGCAATTTACTGCAATTAATAATCTGTGTAATAAAAATAACCATATTACACATTTTGGCCTTCTTTTTATAGGTTTTCCTACTAAAAAATACTCATGTCAGCAGAAACATCATTCAATTAAATGTTATACTGTGCAGGAGAGAGAAGGAACAACATATTGACTTTGGCCAGTGGACTATCTAAACTTATAGCTTCCCACATTGATTGCTAGGTATTCATCCAATCACAATTCATTATTCCTAAACACATACAGTCCAAGGTTCTTACAGTGAATTGGACAGTTAGTGTCTGAGATATACCTTGATTAAAATCTTTGACAAAGTAAAACTTGAATATTATAGATGTAATGGTTTAGACCTGTTAAAATATGTGAAATATTTGTTCATGATATGTTTAAAAAATTGTTGATGAAGGTACTGCAACATGTATCAATGCTATATGTGCACTAAAACATAAGCTGCATGAAAAGTCTCTCATTTTCTAATACAGTGGATTCATTTACACAGTACTATTTCCCAGGGAGCTAAAAATCTATAACAGCCTAAAAGCTGGTCATGTTTGGAAATATTCAGTAAGTTGGGATAACAGGAGAAAAACATCATTTGTCCAAGGTTCCTTAATTCAAGCTTTAGTCTCAGTACAGAATTTTGTGACACTTAACCAGAGAAATAAGAGCAAAATCATTATATGCTTCATACTTTATCCAAAAAAGTAAAGTAGACTTTTAATAACAATAGAATAATTACAAAAAGGAAAAAAACTTGCAACATTCAGATATTTATGTATAAAAATTAACAAATAATCTTAGTACTCACATAAGTTTCAAATCCCAGTCTCCACAAGTAACAAATATGGACTTGACACTTGGATCTAAAAGGCCTTCTTTGGCCATCCACTCATCAACTCTCTGTGAAAACAGTGAAACAGGCATATAGTAACCGGCAATGAGCGTCTTTCAGCATTGTACAAGGCACACAGTTCTCTACACTGATAAGCCCCTGTAATTAGAACTGGAGAAAATGGAGATGTTATCTGCTTTGGCCTATACTCTGTTATTAACAAGATTTGGATGTTGTTTACTAGAGGGGTGGCTGAATAAGGGACAAATACTGGAAGGTCACAACTGTCTTGGAAAACCTAGAGGCATAAACATCAAATGTTATGATAACTTACTTTGATGTTTATCTCAGGCACCTGTGGAAATCATTTATAGTGATAAAGATTTATTTTCTCTTCTTTCAATTTGTCTATTATAATACAGCACATTTGTCCACTGTTCCAAAAACAAAATATACCCAAATTGTGTGTTTGTTTGATTTTATTATCACAACACTAAAATAATTGTTGTTTATATATGAAATAGCATTTATGCCATTTTTAGAAGGCCACGGAAGCCAATAATCTGAAAGAACTAGAGACAAGCTCCAAAAAAGACCTTTTTTTTAGTGTAAGTCAAGGATTAATGCTTTGCAATTCTTGTTCTGACACATAAAGTCTGTGGCTTTTCTTCCTGAAAATCTTGACATCATCTCAACCACTCAATCACTCCTCCTAGTCTTCACTGCTGGCGCACACATGCATAGAAGCTCTATAACAAACACTAAAACTGGCACGCTCACAACCAATGTACAATAGCATTTCTATGAATGCAAGCTCCATGTGAAGATTTGTGGTTTCTTCAAGCAACTGCCTCCAGATAGACTCCCTGTGAGGCAGAACAAAGACTAGTAAGCTCAACTCCATGACCTATAATATAACATCCCTTTTTTGTTACTAGAATTTAGCAAATATATAATAATATCCTCTGTTATACAGTGATTGTAAGCCTGTAAAATACCTGATACACCATAGACATCAGCCTGCAGGAAATACTATGTAGCCTTTATATCAAATACCCAATTCACAGTGATTGCAAAGACTATACAGCTAGGGCCACGCGTGGCATTCTGAAGTGGTTTTGTCAAATGCCATTAAAAACAACACAAAAAAGCAGTAAATCACAATAGCACAAAAGTTTATGGGAATCATGTTGAACTGCACCGTGGCAGTGTGCTTTAATAAGACAAAAGGTCACCGGACCTTTCTCGCTGAGGAATCCACACTGCAACAATTCACAATGTAGCTAAATGCAGTCAATCATTTACTTTTATAGGCAGGCATTTCATTTCATTTACTCTTGTTTTTACATGGTTTTCAAACATATGACAAAACACAAGGTGTGTCCCTAGCATTAGACTTAATAGATACCTGAAACACAGATTTTCCATCTGTATGCTATACACTTTAAATTTGTGTTTATCTGACCTGGTGAGAAATTGCAAATGAAAGGAAAAACTCAATATTATCACCATTACCATATTTGTCAACTTATTACATTTCTGATAGTCTTCATATTTTTTATACTTCCCCAGTAACCACTTTAACTAAAGAGTTCACCAAAATATGTAACTGCAGTTGCTTATTTTCTCCAACCTTTGTCAATTTTTCTCAATCATTTGTAGCTAAGCTCACCAGGCTGCACTGATAAAAAAAAAAAATACTCCATAGCTGCATAGCAGGTGCAGGCAATGGGGCTACAATTATCTGTTATCTCTATCTGTTGTTATCTGTGTTCTGTATTTTAGCCAAGAGGCTAGGTTCACACTAGCGTATTGTGAGCAGCGTATTTTAAAACAATTCTCCAGCGAAAATACGCTGAGAAAAAACGCCAGAGAACATCCTTAGAGAACAATGCTAATGGAAGAAAAGTGTTCACACTATGTTATCGTGCACAGCGTATTACGCTAGAGCGCTACCTGCTCTATTTCTTTGGGCACATGGAACGCAGCGTATTTTATGTGACCACATTAGTTTCAATAGGGATTTAACAATTGCGATCACACAGTGTAAAAATGCTCTGCGTTTTCAAGCATGTGACATTTTGTAACAGCAAAAAAGGCAGAGAAAAAAACGCCTATGAAAATTCGCATATAAAGAAAATCCTTTTCAAATCAGGAATGGATTCAACTAAATCCAAGTGAAAGTAGATACATTAGAGAACATTTTTCTGTATTGTTCTTTCAGTTGCTGCTAATAAAATACAGTATTGACAATACAGAAAAATGTTCTCTAATGTATCTACTTTCACTTGGATTTAGTTGAATCCATTCCTGATTTGAAGAGGATTTTCTTTATAGATGAATTTTCATAGGCGTTTTTTCCCTGCCTTTTTTGCTATTATAAAATGTCACATGCTTGAAAACACAGTGCATTTTTACACTGTGTGATCATAATTGCTAAATTTCTATCGATACTAATGTAGTCACATAAAATACACTGCGTTCCATGTGCCCAAAGAAATGGAGCAGTTAGCGTTCTAGCGTAATGCACTGCGCATGATACGGTAGTGCGAGTTTTTTCTCAGCATATTTTTGCCGGAGAATTTTTTTTTTTAATACGCTGCGCATAATATGCTAGTGTGAACCTAGCCTAAGGCTACACTAAAGCCACACTAGTGTTTTCACACTTGTCTTTGTATGTTTCTGAAATATATGTTTTTTTTTTTCTTGCAGCCATGTTGTTAAACTGACCTCGCCCTGTCTCATTGTTTTCTGTGATGCTTTAAATCAGTGATGGCCATATAAATTTGTGACACACGTGTCACAAGCCACTTCAAAGTCGCAACAAATTTTAAAGTTACAACTGCAGCAATTTTACATAGTAAAATCGCGACTTTGACAATATTCTCATTATTTGTTCTCAAATCAAGTCCCATGTGTGCCAGCTTGTTGTGTGAGGATTGCGAGGGACTGCTTGCACCTCTTCACTCTTGTCTTTTGTGCGAAGCTCAAGTATAATGCGTCTATCTGCCCGCCTCCCAGGAAGTTTCTTGCCACTGGAGCTCCTGGGATATGCGACTTTATTTAGGTAAAATCACATATCCCAGGAGCTCCAGCGGCAGGAGACCTCCGAGAGGCAGGCAGATAGCCGCATTATACTGAGCTCCGCACCAAAGAAGCAGAAACGATGAGGGCTGGATAGCTATGCGTCGGGGGCTGGATATGGCCCACGGGCTGTAGGTTGTGCACCACTACTTTAAATTATACGTATGCAGGAAGTGTGCCCAATTTTTAAAGCTACAGTTTAGAATTTTAGAATTTTTGGAAGTACAGAATGAATATAAGGTAACTATGAAAGCATTTTAATTTGTATGTGTTACTGTCCTATACAAATTATGTTAATTGCAAGTGTTTGGCCAAGCATACATGACATAGTTAGGTTTGACATGCTGCCACCCTACCGAATGTGTGCTAAGTTTTATGTTTTTCTTAGCATTGTTTTTAAGGTTGGATTTCTTTTGAGGTGTTCCTTCTTTTAAAGAGCTTGTAGAGAAAGTTCTTCCATGCTAATCATCAAGGCTGCTGCCCACATCCACTAATTAGAAACAAAACATGCACTAGTTTAGTTTTATGCTTCTACACAGACAGTTAATAGATTTTTTGCAAGGAAGGCAATGTTGCACAGTAATTGTGAGCCAGTGTTAAATACCTGATACAGATTTACTGTCAGCAAGAAACTTGATATTAGCTTTGTGAAAAAGAACATTTACAATATATTTTATACATATGTGAATATAAATCTTTATTAAAGATCTCCTAATAAAACAGCAACTATAAATATTCTATTAAATTCAACATTAGACTAATGCAATAAATTTCATTATAAGGGCATGCAATTCCTATTTTAAAAACTAATGTCACACTGGGCAACTTCCCAAAGGCAGATTAAGAAAGGAAGGTTGCCAGTTTTGTTGCAAATCCCACCCCATGCAGCGAGCTATACAACCCTAACTTGTAAAGATCTATGAATGGGTCTACTTTATGACACATGTAGCCACATTACAATAAACTAGTGATAAGCAAACGATTTAGGGCACTGACCTCATATATTTCCTCCTCTAGAAGTAACAATTTGCATATGTGGGATCTCAAAAGCATACAAAATGAAGATCTCTTAGACTGTATGAATATTTTTCTCTTTTTTTTAACCTGACAACACAGACAATGTACTTACCAAAGATAGAGTACATAGGGGGAAATGTATCAAGTGGCGTTAATGTAAAATGTAAAATGTATGCAAAGTACGTTCTTATCATTCACTTTGCATCCATTTTGCCCCAGTTCCATCTGTTTTTTATTTTTGCCAAAATTGGTGTTTAAGGGTAACTGAATGAAACTTAAAGCTCTTTTAAGATCAATTTTAAGGAGTAAAATGAATGCATGCCTTTGCAAAGTGCAAAGTGCATTAGGATCTGTTACATGTCATCTGTTGCAAATGAGGTCAATTTATAAAGCATTTAAAAAGAAGTACTGTCTTAAGGACTTATTTAGAACTGTTTTTCTTAAAACAGCACATAATATAGGCAGTGGCAAATCCCAATATTTCTCAGTGAGCACACCTTATAGATAAGATGGTATGTTTTAAAATATCTCAAAATGCTAATTAAAATTACTCACCTCCAGTACTTGACTAAGAGTTGGCTGCCCATCTACCATGTCTTGGATGATTCCAGTCAGCTGAATTAAAAGGGTAAATAAAACATTTACACTGTAAAATATATATATATATATGCACAAATTTGAGGCAAAAAAAAATCAATATAAACTTAGTCTAAAAACATTTAAAGTAATTTTTAAAACAACTCATATGCATTATTGCCACAGTAAAGAGCAATTAATGTGGAAGTATAACAACTAAAAGTTTGCCTGATTGCTACCAACATATGTCTCTTACCATACTCTCCTGTTACTTTATAGCCCTGTTGTGATTCTGAAGTGGTCTCAGATTCATTAAGGAAGTAGGACATTCCTTATCACTGTGAATATCCTACCAAACTAATGAAATAATACAGTGAAATCAACAATCACTATCCTTTCCTAATAACCAGGGTTTATTTTCCTCAATGTGATATTAATAAATAAGTAAGAGAGGGAAAACAGCAAGCAAGGTATTGTGCTAACAAAAGTTAACACTGTATTATTACATGTTTCAGCCAGGGCCCTTTATCAAAGGTGGTATTAATATTTGTGATATTAAAGCAGTTTATGCCCCTGTTGAAGCACCACAGCTTTCACCAGATTGGAGCTACTACCAAAAATCTGCAAAAGTCATTTAAATCATGCTCACAGGCTTTCCAACAACAAATATGCAACATTTGGGTTGGCATGCACACATCAAAAGAGAAAGCCCTACTTTTTAGTTCACATATCCAAGCTCCAGGTTTTATAAAACCTAGAAAACTGTGTAAGACCTTCAAGGCAGTTATTTTACTCTAGTTTTATTACTCAGGGCCAGGTCTAGGGGTAGGCATCATAGGCAGTCACCTAGGGCGCTGCTTATGCTGCTAACAGTGGGGGTGCTGTCCTGCTGGCTGCCTCCTCCCTTCCACAGCCCCAGCTCACTTCACCTCAGCTCTGCTCTGCTATAGTACAACACTCTCTCACCTGCGCTTCCGAGCATGTCACTTCCTGCCCAGGTTGCCATGAAACCTTATCCCAGCCCTGTTATTACTTAATTGGATAAAATATATACTTGTTAATGTGTATGCACCTAATGATGATCAATTTCAACAAAATTCAGAGTTACAGACAGGGTGATTTGATAGCAGCTGGAGATTTCAATCTCCCCCAACACAACATACACTTCAACAAACACTATACTACTATCACACAAAAACAATGAGATTTTGCTTCCTTACAATTTTTGATAACTCAAAAGAGCCTATATGATGTGTGAAGGACACATAATACCATTGGTAAGAATTTTACATACTTTTGTGCATGTCTACAGGGCTGGAAAAATTCAGCAATGGAATGGAAAATACTCTAAAAACAAAAAAGAAAAAGAAAAATTGGCAACATGTTTTTATGCATGCAGCAAAACACTGCTGCATATAGGCTCACATTATACTGTGGTGCTACCAATAAAAAAATATGGGTGCATGTGTTTTTATTTTTTTTTGCAGTAAACTATCTGCAGCTATATTTTTGAGCGGTGGCTGCATGATTATAAAGTAGGTATACAGAGAGCAGACCTATGCATTCATGATATGCAGCAAAACGCACAGTATAACCCTGGACTTAACCTGATATATTATTGGCTCTAGGGCTGCCTTCTTGAGCAAGCACAGAAGCAGAATTCTGATGTAAAACTGCAACTCACCGAGTTAACAAGAAGCGAAAGGATCACAGCCCAGCACTGAGAAGATGAGATTAGCTTTCCAGTGAGAGCAAGAGTCATGGCTGGAGCCAATAAACGCTGTCGGTACTTATTTCTCCCCTCCCCAACAATCACCCCTAGTGCTAACAACCTTTAGTTTCCCTTAAGTGTGCCATAAGCCTTAAAATGTAACAGATCCAGATAATTTTCAGCTACATATGACTGAAATAAAGAAAACACCACTGAAGCTTGTATAAAACAAAAAAGCTTGTATAAACAAATGCATGGGGTATAATTATGTTATTGCAGTATCCCTTTTCACAAAGGTGAATCCAAAAAGCTATGGCCAGGTTCACACACAGGCATATTAAAATGCTGTGCTTTTAGAAAATTGTGTCCTGAAAATATGCTGGCAAAGCAAATTCTGGCTTTCAATTCAATATCTTTAGGACACACTTTTCTTTTGTACTTACTCAACATAGGGCGAATGCTCCCTGAGCATTTGCGGATTTTCCTAAATGCCCGCATTCTTCGCATTGCATCCATACGCTCAAGAAATATGCAACAAGAATCATTCCGGCATGTGCACACTTACGTTCAACGCTGGTGTGGCCAGAGGAAGGTAAGTGCCATAGGGATTTGTGGCGTTAATTTTTTTTCCCAAGAGCAGTGCTTTAATACGCCAGTGTGAACCTGGCCTAAAGCAATTAGTAAAGTAAATAGATCAAACCAGAGGCCTAAAACATTTCCAGAGTTGGTGTTACGTTCTACAGTCATGGCCAAAAGTTTTGAGAATGACACAAATATCATATTTTCACATGATC
>WMED01017042.1:0-13119 GCA_019650415.1 Pipa parva | reverse complement strand
TTTCAGGGAAGACCCTGCATTTTTCAAAAAGATAATGCCAGACCACATTCTGCAGCAATCGCAACATCATGGATACGTAGGAGAAGGATCTCGGTACTGAAATGGCCAGCCTGCAGTCCAGGGGGGGAATTCATGAAGCTCCGAAGTGAGGCGAACACTACGCGCCTCACTTCGGAGCTTCATGAATTCCCCCCCAGATCTTTCACCTATAGAGAACATTTGGTGCATCATAAAGAGGAAGGTGTGAACAGTTAGAGGCCTGTATTAGACATCAATGGGATAGCATTCCTATTTCTAAACTTGAGAAACTGGTCTCCTCTGTCCCCAGATGTCTGTTGAGTGTTGTAAGAAGAAGGGGGGAAGCCACACAGTGGTAAAAATGGCCTTATCCCAACTTTTTTGGAATTTGTTGACGCCATGAAATTTTGAAACAACATATTTTTCCCTTAAAATGATACATTCTCTCCGTTTAAACTTTTGATCTGTGATTTGTGTTCTATTCTGAATAAAATATTAGATGTTGGCACCTCCACATCATTGCATTCAGTTGTTATTCACAATTTGTTTAGTGCCCCAACTTTTTTGGAATCCGGTTTGTACATTACTACAAATACCACAATAATATATACTCACTGGAGGGGTACAGTGGTGGTTTGATGGATGCAGAGAAATAGGAAAGTGGATGGTTGTTCTTTATACATAGCTGCGTTATAAAGGTTATAAATTACAGGATGTTCCATAGCATTTCTAGTTCTACTTTGTAATATTTGGTGAATTTGTGTTCCTTTGTGAAAAGACCCAATAAAACAAGGTTACCTCCGCACTTTGTATATTTTCTCCATATTTTATTTGATCCAGTGCACTTACGGGGTTATTCACTAAGGTGCGAATTCGACTCGAATTCACAAACAGCGAATTTCCATAGCAAATCCACTACAATTTCCCCACTGTAAAGTTGCACCAATTTTTTAATGTTAAGATTGTGACAATTTTCCCCTATTAAAGTTGCGACTGTGACAATATTCTCATTATAAAGACGCGACTATGACAGTAGCAGCCTATTGCGACTGTCTTTATCTGGCGAATTCGCACCTATACGCAACAATTCAGACTTTAGTGAACAACCTCCTTAGTTGGTCATTGAATCTGGTAATGAGCTTGATAGGTGTACTGAATATGTCAGAGGGTAAAGGTTTTATTTGTGGGGCACTGACAATAAGATTTTTATTAATATTGCTTTATTGAAAACTGTCAGAGTTTTAGTTATTCTCAGCTACTGCTGCAGATGGTGAGTGGAGCAGGCCAGTATCAGGTCACTGGCTGGAAAATTGTAATAGTACTTGGCAGTATCTGGGAAATTGTAATGGAGCTAGGGTATTGCTTACCTGATTGTAATGGTGCTGGGGTAGTACCTGCCTGCTTGTGATGATGCTGGTGGGGCACTTGGTACAGTATATTAAAATGATGCACAAGGCTAAGAAAGTCCTAAGCATTTATTAAATTCAACTAAGCTAAACTAAAACCTATAAACCTCACAGATTTGAATTACAGATGAAGTGATGTACAATTATCTGAGGAGTTCTTACTATTCTAACAGGTGGTCTCTTTGCTTATTCTTGTGAGACAGGAGAGTTTATTTCTGCTATGAGGTTGCCTCTCCTAGTGACACTGTTTGGGAATTCTTGCTGCCTGCCAGCAGCCTCTCTATCTGACTATGTCTGAATGTGTTTGTGATTTTACCTTGAAATCACAATGATAGGCTGCTCATAGTGATTATGACAGAACTTGTGTTAGAATAGCTGTCCTTCCAATGAATGATACTTTTATATTTGTGGCATGTCTATTTATTATTAAAATTCCAAAGGTTTTGCAAAATATTCCGTTGGATGCCATTTGCCTATCTGATTATAGCAAATGTATGAAGGCATATTATCTCACTGGAGGCTATGGTATGGTAACAAGAATGGTAATTATAATGTATTTCATACTGTCCCAATGCGACCTAGGCCTCATTTACTCAAGTCTGAATAGTCATGTATAGCTATGAATTTGCACTTGATAGCCACTTCCCCATGTTTGCTTATTGAACAATCTCTGGGATGTGGTGAATACACATCTAATTCAGATGATCACGATAGCTGCGGACTTACAGAGCTCTGCATTATTTTGCGAAGGAGTCAGTTGCAGTCACGAATCCAACAATGCGTAGTGCTTCAGATTCACCCGTTTGACTTTTCCACCTCAGAGTAGTGAATTGGGGGGTTTATGACAGGGCTTCAGTGTAGAGTAAGGCAATTATTTCTTCAAAAGTGACAATGGCAACTGGAACTAAATTTGTATGCAACTAAACTTGAACTAGGGACAAGATGACATAGAAATATTATTCATTTCCATACAGTTAGTGGGATATGGTGAGGATGACTTCACTGCACTTCACTTTTGCATCCTACTTCTAATGTACTGACTTTGCTACACTATGAATGCAACAGCGTCTGTAGCAGTCTGCTTGTTTGACAAACCTATATTTAGATTCATAAGTAAAGAAAAATTAATTCATGACTGCTTTGACAATGTAAACGGAGAAAACACCATTGCTTTGACAATGTGACTAGAATTGTAGAGAAGTGAATTTGACAGGTGAATTCAGACTTTAGTCAATAGGGCCCTAATACAGGGATCTGCAACCTATGGCTCTTGAGTCAGATATGGGTCTTTTGATGGCCACATCTGGCTCTTTGACTGTAACGAGTGGTGCAAGAACTACTCGTTACAGTCTGCCGGCAAGTGCTGACGTCACCGGCTTTCCGGTTGCTAGCCAATCAGGAGCCACTGATGTTACCGCAAGTCTGGATTGCTAGCCAATCAAGAGCCACTGATGTTACCTATGTGATGTCAGGGGCTTCGGATTCAAAAGGGCTGAGAGAGCCACACATATCTGGCTCTCTCAGCCCAAAAGGTTGCTGACCCCTGCCCTAACATGTTACTATCACCTACTACACCTAGTAAATCTAATTCCCTACTATTATGATAACAGCAGAGTATTTTTTTTTACAGATGTTGCATAGTCAATTAAAAAAATGTATTTTATAAGCAAGAAGTGATAAAGGTGTATAAAAATTAATTGATTCCAATTTTACAAAATCTTTAGAATATAGTCATATTCAGAACTCACAAATTCCTTTGGTCTTTAGTGAAATCTGGAACTAAACCAAGGCGGACATGAATTTACAGCTTCAAAATATGAATTATAAGAAAAAACACTGAGAAATAGATCTTGTGCCATTAATGTGCCCCAAGCTATGCCAAATTCCAGAACAATGAACTGTATGATTTATATTAATATTGTACTTTTACAAGCTTTTTTAGGGACATGGCCACAGGACCCTGGTGGGATCAATAAGAGAATATTATACATGCTATAACAACATGACTTACAATTACCCAGTCGTGTACATGTGTGGCCTAAACTATGTTGTTGGTATTCTTTGATAAAGACAAATACAGGCTCTGTACACAGCTTTGATCCAAAGAAAATACAGGGCTATTCACTCCAGTGTGTATAGTGCAGCTGATATAAACACAGCAGGTTATAACATTTCTTGATCATGGAATTTCTAACCAGGTGGTCACTGCAATTTAAGTTTGTTTTACATTACTTCCATTAATAATGCAGATTATCTACTGGGTAAAATTTTATCAACTGCTTTAAAATTTGCACTCAATGAATATTATATTGTATTATATTTATTAATTTACATATTGCTGATACATTATGCAGCACTTTACAGAGGTTCACCATTCACCTCAGTCCCTTCCCCGTGGAGCTTACAATCTAGTTTCCCTATTCAGCTACACACACAGACAGACATAGATGTATGTTTTTTGCTATAACAATTGCAAGAAACCTTGATTTAATCCATGAAAAATTGTCTGTGCAAATTATAAATACAGAGAAGACAGGCAGATTAGGATTTGTGGTAATTTTCTGTTTATTAACCTTGTGATTCCCTACTCTTCTCTTATGCCACACCCTTGCTACGGATAAAATAATTCTTTAGAAAAATTGCACCTTTGCCTAAAGTACAGTCCTTGCCCAGGACTGTCCCTTATCTTAAATGTAGTAAATGTTCATGGGTTGAATCCTATGATTTTCTCTTAGTAATTACATGTTTTCACTAATCCTATGCCAAATGAACTTTCTGTTTCATGAGAAAAGAGGATTGTCCTGTATTTATTCAGAAAACGTGTGCCATCTAGTTTGGGGAGTGCAAAAACACATGTCTAAATATCATAGATCTTCCTCTCATAGCAAAAATGGTCACTGGGAAAACTTTGCTAGGGACATTAAGGAGCAGCCAAACAGCCAAATGTGTACATGCTCCAGCAGGACATTATTCACTGAGCAGACTGGCATGATGGAACTCTTACAGGCCACAAAAAACATAACAAACCAAAAATGGGTCTTTTATTTCTATTCTCGATGAGTTTGTGCTATGAAACATGCACCCATTTTTGTCTCTCTTTAATTCTGCTAGTATGGTTTTCTACTGCAGTGAGTGTTTTTTCCTCTGAGAGTGATGTGCCAATATATGATTCTCTGGAACTGTTAATTTAGCATGTTTGGAAGACAGGGTCAGACTGGCCCAGCAAAGCATTGGGGATCCTCCTGTGGGCAACGGTATTGGTAGGCCCAGTCTTGGCGCCAAAAAGTATCTCTTAAGATTTGCAGGTCTCTATCCTCATTTAATTACACTAACACTTTTGTAATGATATGAATTAATGACAATTTATTATGGTTGTTCCAGTGTACATGGCAACTTCTGTTATTAGGTTGTGGGTCCTTGCAATCCCCTACTCTGTTGGGCTCAAAATGCCTCAGCCTAACATGTTTGAAGAAGTGCCTTAGTAACCATCAAATATGAATAGTTTAGATTTAAATTAATCTAAATAAATCTAATATTGTTGATCTGAGGCAGGTTTGTATTTTGTCAGATTACGTTAAGTCAGATACAAACTGAATAAGAAGCCTCAAATCCAACTGAAACCTGGAGTTTGAATTAAATTCAGAAGGTTTGTATTGATTTTTAAAAAGCTGAAACTAAACTTTATTATGTATTTCTGCTCACACAATGATACAGTCTGTCTGCAATACAGAAAACAAAAATTACAATTGTATGGTTTGGCAATATTTTTATTCTAAGCATGATAGCCACTGTAGGGTTGTTTGTCTCATTTGCAAGACCTGTAAGTTCAAAGAGAGTTGAGAAAATAACATTTATGGAACCTTGTCTTTGTTATGGCACTTGCAGTGAATGCATTTATTGAAGTTGCCAGGAGGAGTTTCTTCTGTGCTAAGGCAGGGTATCTTACTATAACTCACTGAAGACTTATTTTGGCACACTGAAAGTGCCTTCAACCATTTGAAACTGTTACCCTAGAAGTCAGCTCTGCCACTGCCAACTCAGTCACAACATCCCTTTAATTAAGCTCTAAGAATGCATCTGGAGAATGCTACCTTGCATTTCACCAACTGTGCCTGACATAGCAGTCTTGTACACCAACTTATTTCTTTGAGCCAGAACCCCTTAACAATACAGAAAATAGAAACACAAACGGAATAGTTTCAAAAAGAAATAAGCACTACATGTTTTGAGCCCAAAAGCTCTTTATCAATAAGCCTGGGAATGCACATATTAGACCAGTGTTTCTTATATGCAAGAGCCAGAACCCCATGTGGTCAACATATTCTGCAATGACAAATACCTCCTAGCAACCATGTTGGGCCCTAAGTTTAAGCATATCTAGGCTTTTTTTTCTGCAAACTACCACAGATCTCAAGAAATATGATCAGCTCTTTAATGCAAAATTTTCAGTGGAAGTCACTGCATCTTTACCTCCTCCAACTATTTACAAAACCAGTTCTCCATCGAGTTCACAGAAGAAAAAAGGCTTTGTAGCCAAATCTATTGCTGCTACTACATAGGCCTCCTTTTTGCAAAACAAACTGAGAAAACTCTTATCTCCCCTTTGGAACATTACACTATTTTTTGTTTGATATGGCATTGGACTTTTTGCTGGCAAGAGGGAAGGCAGAATCACCAAAAGTCCATTCAGGTGCCCACCATCTAATAGTGACAGTGGCAATGATGGTGAGGATAATGAAATAGTAGTGTGCATGTGTTGTGAACTAACATATGGGGTTCATGTATCCATCACATTTTTAGATGAACGTAACAGTTTATTTTCATTTGCTCTATCATTTTTTGGGGGAGAGGGGTACAACAAGTTACACAAGCTGAAGTGCTTGGGTGTTGCAAACTTGCTATTTTTCACTATATCATTAATTTAAATTCCTGTGTTATCTAAAATCTATTTTGCATGATTTTTACACATAGTAACTTGTTTAATTAAGTCACTGTCTGAAGCTTCTTTGTCCTCAGTGTCTTAAGTGAAATAAGCATTGGCCATGTCCACTTGCATGCAAGCAGGAACCCTTCTCCCTACATCAGAATAGCATGTCAACCAGTTGTCATTCCTGGATTTCATAAGTAAAGAACAGCTTTGGTGGTAACCCTAGCTGTCCATAGGATTTGTAGAAATTTGGTCCAGCACCAAGGCATTCTTTTTTTTCTGTCTGCTTTTGTTAGTGTGCACATCTCACAGATTTATGCAAAGAATAAAAAGACAATGGTGCGATTTGGTCTGTTTTCATCATGGCTGCTAATCAGAGCCCAATTTATGCTTGACCTCTGCTTTTGAGCCACCACAGTGATCAATAAGGGATCCAAGGAATACAAAGCTATTGATCACCATTATTTCTTTATTGATGATCTTTATGTGGATTTCATTGCTGGCAGCAGTCAATGATCTTGACCTGCTTGATGTTCAACTGAAGTCATCCTCTACACAATCAAAAGCCTTGAAATAAATAATAAAGGTTTGCAATGTAATTAGGGGTCACTCTATCCTTGCAGAATTCAGGTTGGACATCACTATCCAGAGAGGGCACACAGAGCCCTCTCTGTGGGCACATGCACCATTACTATCGCTACTGTCTTCCATCCCCCTAGCGAGCGAGCACTCCTTCAATGCAGGCCACTGTTACGATCTTGCGTATTGGGAAGTTGGTAGCCTCCGGAAACCCCGCCAAGGCAAACAAACACTAGGGAGCGGAGTCTAAGGAACCCCCGGTTTTCACCTAGAGCCCCCGCAAGGAGGTTAGGCCTTCGCTGCGGAGGGAACCCAGGTCGCGGCCCCTAGGATTGAGTACCAAGGCAGAATACGGAGAGTTTCCCTAAATGGACCAAACAGGCAAGGTGATCAGGCAAGTCGAGCAGGAACAATGGTATAAACTAGACTGGAATAATAACTGAAGCAGAACGGGACACAAGGACTGTAGCAGGGCAGGACACCAGGACTGTAGCAGGGCAGGAACACTGTAACAAAGCAGGGACACTGTAACAAGGCTGGGACACGTATAGGTAGGGTGAATAGAACCTATAATCAGGCGCTGAACCCTTCCGACAGGCTCCCTTATATAGCTAGGGAGCCTGTCAGATGATCGCGCCTGAACATTCAAAAAGCACGCCGCCGCGACGTGCGCACTATGACGTCAGTGCGCATGCGCAGCGGCCGCAACCCGGAAGACCCACGGCACCGCGATGACCGACGCTGGAGCGAGATGCGCGGGTAAGTACCAATCCTCACAGCCACAGACCCAACCTGACAGTTTTCAGGTGAGATTCATGGCCTACACTGAAGGAGTGCTCACTAGTTGAGGAACGCTCCTCCCCCAACACAGGCAAGATGATGTTATTCATCAGCACCTGCACTTCGGAGAAAGGCACTGGTGAATGATGTCACCTTTTCGGCACTCAGTGCCAAAAAGGTTCTCCATCACTGTTCTATGGTTAGCTCAGTCTCTGGTGTCACCTTCCTTAGGCAACAGAATGAAAACTGATCTTCAGCATTCCTTTGGCCCTCCAGTTTTTCTGGCATAGTACTACCAACATGATTTTTTGGAGTGGTTTGAGAAGCTCCGCAAAGTGTACATCAATGTCATGAGCTTTGTTGTTTGGCAGTTGTCTCTGCACCCACAGCACTTCACTTTTCAACAGGTCCAGTTCCAGTTCCTCTTGGCTCCTAAGTCTCTTCGAGAGAACTGTGTTGGCATCAGCGCATATAGTTCTTCTGTGTATTGTTTCCATCTATTTGTGATGCCTTGCTCACCTCTGATTTCATTCCCATCATGGCACTTGATAGTTGAGCTTTTTCACCTGTTTCATGGTAGCAAATAATTCCCTGGTGTGGCCCTTCCTATAGGGTTTCTCAAGGATTGTGCATTGAACATTTGTCTCTCTGGGCTTCTCTTTTGAAATCAGCATTGAGTCATCTTGACTCATCCAACCTGCCCTTAGTTTCTCTCCTCTTAGTAGCAATTTGAATGGTAGATGAAGATAGCTAGTTCCCAGAGTTGGTGATAAGACTCAGTTTGCCCCTGGTAGTGTTTTCACACAGTAAAATGATCCCTTGATTTTTGTTGACAGAGGATATAGTTGATCTGAGTGCTGCCAATTTGGGGATGTGCAGGTAAAGGAATGTTTTGGTTCCTTTTCAAGCTTGTTTTCCTGGCCAAGTTTCAAAAGGTGATCCCCAAAATCATTTCTCAACCTTAGACCGTGTCTGCCTGCTAGTCCTACATCCTCTTCTTCTCAGACTTTGGTGTTGAAATCACCCATTATGTAAACAATGTCTTTTCTTAAGGTTCTGTTGAATGAACACTGAGTCTATATATAGAAGTCCTAATGATCTTGATAGTGTCCAGTTTTCTAATGCTTATCTATCGTGCATTCCATTTTCTGATGGTATAACATTCTTTGCAGATAATATGACCATTTTCACCATTGACTACATCAGAATTCAGGCCTTCATTTAGGTTTACCCATATTGTGTTAATCCCCTTATCCTGGTTACTTTGGGTCTTCCTTTGCTTTTCTCCAGTCACATGATTAATGCTGTCTAGCCGGAGGGTTCATTGTTGAGTACCACATTTGAGGCATTTTGATTCTGATCCATACCGTTTCACGGTGAGGGTTTTATGATCACCAGGACTTTTCCCAGCCTATAGCAATTGGTATGTCACGTGTTGCCACCTTCCAGCACTTTAAGTTGGCAATAGGGAAGGTGTGATTTGAAACTCAGATTTTTTTTTTTTTTTAATGTTGGCTGGATATATGACATGAAAAACATTTGCGTTTAAAAAGGAGTAAGGTTGTTTCATTGGGGAGCTTATTCAAGGAAGCCCTAATTCGACTGTTGAAGTGAATTCCCATCATTTCAGATCACTGTGCTCCAATAGTCACAAATTAATTTCTCCCTTTTCACTAAGCAGTGAATTCCCATAGCAAAGAAGTGAACAGCGAACAGGAGCCCTGCCATCAACCCTTTAACTTGCCACTTAATCTGATCACGGATAACTGAATTTAGTGCAGTACACCTTGCCAAATTCACTACTTCTATAGACTCCAACGCTTGATGAGTAGGTTATTTACCTGTGCACACGTCACCTAGTGGCAGTCTTTATTGTCAACTGTGCACACAGATGTAAAGTTATGTGAAGAGATCCACAAGTCTGTGACCATCGTTAGTGTCTGAAATAGTTGCAAACTCGCAACATTTCATTGTTTTATGCAAAGGTGGCTCTGGCCCTATCCCTATTGGCGCCCCCCCCCCTCCCCCGGCCGGGAGGTTACTGCAGCTGTGGCTGCCAATTGGGAGATTTAAAGTTGAGCCGCGGCTGCAGTAACCTCTGGCCCTGGGCAGGCGGCGCCCCTGGCATTTGTCTACTCTGCCTAATGGCAGAGCAAGCACTGGTTGTATTAATAGGCGAATTGGAAACAACGAAATGCAGAGACACCACCACAAGTTAAACCTTTACCATATTATTTGCCATTATGTAGTCTAGGTAGCACAGGGCCACCGCTCAATGTGCACATACCCCTGTTCAAACAGGGTGGCTGGGGGGGGCCCACAGGTGTTTTCTGCCCCTTCCAACCCCTAACAGAGAATTTTCCTTTTTTTCTTCTCACAGATACTTCCTTGTCTCGTTATTTGGTAACATAAAGCTAATTCCCAAAATGTTCCCGGTCTCCTTCATTCCCTTCCATTGACTCAGAGTCCCGGTATCGCGTGTAATTGTAACTCCACCTGAGCCTAGCACAGGTATTCGGGAACTCCTCACACAGGTATGTGTGACCGAGGATGGCATAGCCCCGGCTACCTGGAGCAAGTGAGTCAGGAACTAGCGAGCCGCTCGGCTTCCCGGCAGCAGAGACATTACCTGAGGCAGTCACCGGGCGCGCGCCTCACGCTGCTACAGGGAGTAGGCGTTCCCTGTCGGGAATTGCGCTGCTTGTGATTGGCTATTCGGGAGAGACACGCCTCTCACTCGCATGGATTACTGTGTTTGGTTCGGCGGAGAATGTACCTGCGCTTATCATTGCGATGTCACTGGCGCCCAGTATCATCTAGCGGAGGGTGAGTGTCCATGCAGTGAGCGGGTGTTCTCTGGCAGGGGGAGGCTTTATATTTGAGTCTTATCAGCAGAAAGTAAGGAAATTGTTAAGTGGCCAGTAATGCTTCATTTCTATAGCATTAAACCACTTGATTTTCACTTAGATTGTAAGCTCCTTGGGGCAGGGACCTGCAACCTCTTGTGTCAATCACAACCTAGCACTTAATTTGATGTATCCTTGTAATATTTTACTTGTATTGTTTAATGCACTTTTCCCTTGTCTGTAATGTACTTGTATCGCTGAATTGTATAGCGCTGCGTAAATTTGTGGCGCTTTATAAATAAAATTATACATACATACAAGTCAAAGTCGTCACTTCTACTGCTGATTGTACTTTGTAAATAATGCCTACCCCCACTGTCATCGTTTTTAATTAGCCTTTAGCAAAGCCTATTAATTATGTGGGCCCAACAGTCAAGCAAGTTATAATATATATACAAATGCAAAGGAAGAAAAAATGCCACTTTTTCTAACAATAATACAGTTTTTTGAACAGGAGAAAATATAAAACATGGGTAAATCATTTACTGAGGTCAAGTAACCAATCAAGGGTTGGCTTTCATTGTTCTGTCTTTTTTATACCAGTGAATGCTAGCTGCTGATGGTTGTAATGGATTGCTAGACCCTAGTGAATAATCTTCTCTGTTAGTAAATCCTCATTTAAGTGTTCCCTGTGTGTGAGACACTTTCAGGTGTTTACATCCTAGTAATTTATTGACTTAAAACATAAACACATCAAGGTAAATGCGCTTCAGTTTATACAGCACTATGGGAAGGTAAAACTTATCTTGTTTTGCCATCTTTTGTTTAAATTCATTTTTAAAAAGGCTACAGATAATTAGATTTGGAATAGAGCCTTTGCCCTGTACCCACTGCTCTTCCATCTATATGATTTACCAGCTGATGAACATCAGTTGTCATGGGAATTTGAATACAGCAAGTACAGTTCAAAGAACCATTTGGATAATGCAGAGTGGTCTGCTCTTGTTTATGTACATGTTTTCCCAGAGTTCTTAGGTTTACATGATCAAAATCCTATAAGAAACCTGATGCCTCATGCGGCGCTGCACTAATAGTGCTGTGGAGTCAATGTAACTAAATAATATAAATAAAGATGTGGCAAAATTACAGATCAAGGAATAGGCTGACCAAAGCTGTGCTGCAAGACTGAGGCAGAACTCCTGGGCTGGCGCAGGATCGGCACCAGGGGCCCCTCAATCCGCAGCACACTACAGTGGTGGCACCCGGGCCCCCCGGAGCAAGGCTTCTTAATGGGTATATGTATTTCACACTATGGGGGTTATTCACTAAAGTCCAAATTATTACATATAGGTGCGAATTCGCCAAGTAAAATAGTTGCAATAGGCTGCTACTGTCGCAGTCGTGTCTTTATAATGAGAATATTGTCGCAGTCGTGACTTTATTATGGGAAAATTGTCGCAATCTTGACATTAAAAAATTGTCGCGACTTTACCATGGTGAAATTGTCGCGGATATGCTATGGGAATCCGCTGCTTGCAAATTCGACAGTCGAATTTGCACCTTAGTGAATAACCCCCTATATGTTTTGTGCCTCAGTACTTTTTTGCATTTGAAAAAAGTCTGAGGACCTAATCACGTAGTGTGTTGCTAGTGGTTTTATGGTGGCAGCAGCAACTTGCCTTGTGCAGGTACAGACTGGCATACCTTGCAACTGCTTCTGTATCATGTGAAAATGTAGGTTACTTGAAAAACAAACTTTTGCAAGGTAAGTCACTGGGTGATCTACACAAGTAGCTTTGCTGTTGCAAAATGCCCTCTGTGCTATTAGCCTAATAATCTATTTTACACTTCCGTTTAATGCTTCTCACACCATTACAATATCTTAAAGGGACACTCCGACCAAAGTTGAAAAAAATGCATTTGTTAGTATATACTAATTACTAACTTTTATTAAATGCATTTAGTTTTCAATTTTGGCCATAAAATACATTTTCTTACCTGTATAGAAGTGCTATCCAGCACTTACTTGTTGGGAGTCCATCTTCTCTCTACTCTACTGTGTCCTGTTGAAGCAGTTTAGTTCAGCCGCGTTCTCCTCTTCTGCTGCTCTCCCTGTGAAGCCCTGCGCTGGCATTTCCTAATAGTCACATGGGAGGGAGGACGCGTTGATGATGTGCACGCTCTCCCATGTGACTATTAGGAAATGCCGGTGCGGGGCTTCACAGGGAGAGCGGCAGAAGAGGAGAACGCGGCTGAACTCAACTGCTTCAAAAGGACACGGTAGACTCGGCGACACAGAAAGAAGATGGAATCACCAACAAGGAAGTGCTGGATAGCACTTCTATACAGGTAAGAAAATGTATTTTATCGCCAAAATTGAAAATGAAATGCATTTAATAAAAGATAGCAATTAGTATATACTAACATGCATTTTTTAAATTTTGGCTGGAGTGTCCCTTTAAGTACTTTTTGTACAGTCATGACCAAAAGTTTTGAGAATGAGACAAATGTTAATTTTTACAAGGTCTACTGCTTCAGTTTTTATAATGGCAATTTGCATATA
>WMED01017041.1:0-13119 GCA_019650415.1 Pipa parva | reverse complement strand
GGGGGGGCCGGGCGGCCATGCCTTGCCCTCACCCACACTTGCCTGCAGAGCTGCGCAGCCACGTGCTGCCGGCTGGCCAGGAAGAGGAAGTGAGACCGGGTGTACTGATGACGTGTACTCCCGGTCTCCCATTGGCTCATGTGACCAATCAGGTCACATGAGCCAACCCGTAACCACCGGGAGAGTCAGATCTGACTCTCTGCTAATGGATTGCAGCGCTATACCGGCGAAAAAACGCCTGGTGTAGGGCTGAAACCCTTTGACTACATACCCCGTACCTCTCACGGGGTAGGTAGTTCTGGCAACCCAAAGTTACCCCGTGAGAGGTACGGGGTACGTAGTTAAAGGAACAGTCTGGCCACAATTGAAAAAAAATGCATGTGTTAGTAAATATGAATTACTAACTTTTATTAAATGCATTTTATTTTCAATTTTGGCCCTAAAATGAAATATCTTACCTGTTTAGAAATGTTAAGTAGCACTTCCGTGTTTAGGATTCTATCTTCATCTGTGCCGCCGACTCTACTGTGTCCTGGAGCTGAAAATCTTCACAGCATCTCCTAATAGTCACATGGGAGAGTGGCACATCATTAACCTGTCTCCCCTTGATGATGTGCCGCTCTCCCATGTGACTATTAGGAAATGCCAGTGCCGGGCTGCAAACTTAAAGGAGAAGAACGGGACTGTGAAGATTTTCAGCTCCAGGACACAGTAGAGTCGGCGACACAGATGAAGATGGAATCCTAAACACGGAAGTGCTACATAAGCACTTCTAAACAGGTAAGATATTTCATTTTAGCGCCAAAACTGAAAATAAAATGCATTTAATAAAAGTTAGTAATTCATATTTACTAACACATGCATTTTTTTCAATTTTGGCCAGTGTTCCTTTAATAACATTATCTTCAGATCCTTTAATAACATTATCTTCAGAAGGCCTAGATATCTATTCTGCTCACCTATTATTTGCCAGTTTGAGTTATAATGATAGTGTGGTTTAAATGTAAAGTCTATGGAGCCCTTACTGACAGCCAGACAGCATGCTTTCAAGGGACACATTCATTTTTCCAGCCTCTAGTTCAACAGCATTTCCCTAGAGACCCATTTTTCTACTCTTACAATATGCGTTTTTATATTCTAGAGTTGTTTTCTCTTGACCCTTGTACGTCCTTGTAATGTGTAATACTCTTTGAAAAATTCTATTGTTTCTGGGTAGTGAACACCTAGCAATATGTTGTGTTATGACTTCATGGATCAGGTCTGAAGATCCCAGAAAATAAAAAAAGCCAACAGCCAAGCAAGATGGTAGAAAGGGTTGCCTTAAAGTGTACCTGTGTGAGGAGTCGCACTTGCCGGTGTTCTCCTCGCAAGTGCGCGCGTTCGTGTGTGGCCAAGGTAAATATGCCGTGTTCATGTGCGAGGCTACGTAGTGCATGCAGTTCCGACGCCGGTACGTTACACGCAAGTGCGGCAGTTATGAATAGATGCAGGCGCACGTCTGTCACTTATGCCTTTATAAGGCTCATTCTCCCTAGCTCCTGTGCCCGTAGTTGCCTGCGATTACTTTGGGCTCTGGTGTATTCTGTGACTCAGTTACTAGTTGCCTGAACCCTGCCTAATCCTGTTACCTTGAATAAAGTTTCCTGCCTGTTCCTGAACTTAGAATAACTCACTGCTTGTCTGTTAGCCTGCTATTCATCTAATAGTCTCAGTTCCAAGATAATTGCACTCCCTGCTCAATCCATCAAGGGACAGCTACCCTAGGGGCTGCGACCTGGGAACTCCCTGCAGCAAAGCCCACATCCCCTTGTGGCGGTCAGTGGTGAAAACCAGGGACCAACCTCTTCCTCCAGGACAAAATGATGTTTGACATTATAGCTCCTCCAATCAGATCCCTTAAATCACAATCTAGCAGCGATCTGATTGGAGGAGCTTTAGGAAAGATGACAGAGAGAAACGCTGTATAAAGTTAAATTTTTTAAAATGCATGTATATTTACAAAAACATTTATTTCATTAGTACAACCTAAATTAGTATTAGTTTTGATGTGACAAGTGCACTTTAAATATTTGTATATACATTCCACTACATTAAGAAAGGTAAAACAATGTTTTGAGTTGCAGCTCTATACATGACAATGTGGTCATTAGTGCCCAGCACCTGATTCCACTTAACAAGCAAGGGTTGTTGGCAGTTTTCTTTAATCACAGAATCTAATTAATCATCTTATCCTGAAGGGCCTTAAAGTGCACCCGTCAGCTCAGGATTATTACATATTTTATTAAAGTATGTGACTTTATAATGTAAATCAAGTAATAAGGAACCAAAAAAAGTTTGCATATTGAAAATACACTTACTTCAATCTCAGCCTGATTAGAAAACATAGAAGCTGCCATCTTCATTTTGAACTGCCACTCAAACACTACAGGAACGCCCCCTAACAAGCAGGCTCTCCTCCCCTGTCTCCAAATCTCATGTGCACGTGCACTAGCATTATCAGGTTACACAGCATCATCCACCACTCTGTGCATCCCCCCACTGTGCATCCCTCCCACTGTGCATCCCCGCCCCACTTTCTTTTTACTGGGCAGGCTCAAAGCACATATGCTTTGAGTCTGCCCAGCCTAGAGTTGTGCGATCACATGCGTGCACGCGATCGCATCATGATGCTGGATTGTCAACCAAGTAAGCCAGTTTCATAGAACAGCTTCCTCAACCCGACACTCTGCTAGGCTGCTCGCAGAAAGTGGGGCTGAGAGGCAGATTCATCGTCGTGGGATTACTTTTAAAAGGTAAGTATTTTTTTAATAGATTTAAATAACAAAGTTGTTTAGTTTAGCATGCTATGCTAGTCTAAACAATGTAATTTTCAGGTGATGGGTGCACTTTAAGTAGAAAAAAGATCAGAGGCAAATGTGAAGTAATGCAATGTCTGTTGTGAACAGTTTCTGTGTTTACATAAATTAAGAGACTGAGGTATGCTTCTTATTAGCCGTAGACAAATGTGGATTGGCTTTATTGGTGCAGCTGTCAGCTACCTGACATATTATAGAATTCAATTCATCCAGCAGATTTAAAGAGAAAGGCAAGTGGTCTTGTTGAGAAGTTTGACTGGCATGTGATTTAAATACAGCAAGGCTGACTGATATTCTCTGTTTTTCCCCATTAGATGCAATCGACCCACTTGTGTCTGGCTTGACTGTCCAGCAACCTAATCATCCATCTGGCTCCCTAGCTAACCAAGTTCACCCCATGCAGTCAGTGGTTGCCAGTCGTCCAATGAATGCGGCCAATTTTCAGCAGTTTCAACAGCAGACGCGACTCCCACACACACAGGTTGCACAAGGCCTGCGGCAGTCCTTTGCAGGCCCCTCTCAGGTCCCTGTTCCTCCTGGCTGGAACCAGCTTTCCACAGGCGCATTGCAGCCTCCACCTGCTCAGGCAGGAATTGGAGCAGCCAACCAAGGATGGAAGAAATCTCAGATGAGTACAGGTCCGATTCAGCAACAACAGTTCCCTCAGAGACCTTCATTAGCCTCAGTGCAAACACCATCCCATCCCCCTCCTCCATATCCATTTGGTAGTCAGCAAGCTGCTCAGGCTCATGCTAATTTCCCTTCTTTGCCCAATCCAAATCAGTTTAGCACCCCATCAATGAAACCCCTACAGGGGGCTCCATCTAGGGTTCCCACACCACTGCAACAGACCCATCTTACCAGTAAGTCTCCTGCCTCTTCTCCATCATCATCCTTTCAGCAGAGTTCTCCTGCCTCTTCCCCCACTGTAAATCAAGTTCAGCAACAGCAAATGGGACCACGTTCAGGACAAGGAACTCCCATGCCACAGGGGTTCCAGCAGCAGCCGGTCAGCTCTCCCAGCCGTGTTGGCCTAATACCACAAGGAAATGCCGCTGGTGGCTTCATGATGCAGCAAACTCAGCAACAAAGTCAGGGTCCACAAGCTATTCATGCCGGTAAGTGTTAATGTCCTTCATGCAATATGAATGCAACATGAACAATGTACATGTAAGGATTATTAGGATGGAGGTCTCATAATTTGCTCTTTAAATGTCTCATTTCAATGTGACTTCTAATGTGCTTATAATTTAGCAGGGGTTACACTGTTTCTCATCTAATGTAAAGCTACCAGGTTTTATGCTCAGCTGACAGTAAGAGATATTACATTTCTTGGAAGAAGTAAGTTAAATCATTGTTACTCTTACTGAAAAATATTATTTCACACAATCCCTCCTGCCCTTAGCATTTTCATAAAGGACCCTACTTGGGGGATGCAGTCTGTCACATATGTTTATCTGAGGAGTGAAATGCTCAATTCTAAACCATACCTTTTGTGTAAAACCACTCATCAAAGTTCTTACAGTACTACAACAATGATAAATAAGTACTTTACTTGCAGGCACTTCAATATCCAGATAGATTTACTTTGAAACAGTATGCAAGCACATTAAACAGTTTGTGCATGTACTTCACTAAAATAAATATCAATTCTGCCTAAACCTAGTGGGCCATGGGTGAAAGCATTATATCAGTAAAGAGATGTAGGAGGGGGGATTGCTGAAGGAGGGTAGTAATGTAATTATAAAAAGTAGTTGAAGAAAGGCTGCAGTACTAATGAGAGTTAAGGGAAGAGTAACTGTTATAAGAGGGAACAAACTACTGGAAGGCTTGTATTGAGTGGGAGAGGTGCAGAAGGTCAGAGAACATCAGAAAGTGAGAATGTAAAAGGCTATAGGTAGGGGGTTTGTATTATATTGTAAGGAGGTAATAAAAGACAAGGGTGCAGAAACACAGAGCAGAGGAAGAATATAATACTTAGCTATGTGACTGTGCATAGTGGCGGCTTGTAGGAGTAAGCAGGGCGCCATGTTGGTATGCTTGTTACCAAGAGCAGCGACAGTGACTGGAATCTGTATGTATTCTGGCAATGTCTACTGTACATGGAAGGTAACCTCAGGTGCTGTGGGACAAACAGATTTTATAACCTTATAGTGCTGTGTTGACTCTGTGAATTACTTGTATAACAGACTGCGAGTTGGAAGGAGAGGCTCAGAAAGCAGTACTCGTTGCACACCCTTTATTGGGTCATAACACACATTACATGTTTTGGGCTGGTGCCCTTTTTCAAGTCGATAAGAAAAGTGAAGAACTGACCATTTAAAGAGAGAACCCCTCCCATGTTGGACGTCATGTGACTATACAGAGGGATACACGGTTACAACATACAATTCAGTGCTGATATACAAACTTATTGGTCTTAAACTAAATATGATAACGTAGTACAAAACACTCTCTCAAACTTTTTATATTCAAGGTGCATTTACATAATTGTCCATTTAGTGTCCCAAAAGTTGGGTAAAAAGTCCTCCTTTCCTAAAAGGAAAAACACATAAATCTATATTCCATTTATGTTGAAATGAGCTGTGTGTACATTTATTCTCCTTTGTTAAAGCTTATTATCTCCTGTAACAAATTATACAGTAAATGACTTCAATATTTCTCTAATATTCACTTTGTGGCAGGAGATTTGTGTATAGTTAATAACTATAACTGAAAGCATATAAAAATTACCGTAGAATCCTGGTTTTTTTACGCATTACATATCAACATACAGAAAGCATTCAAAATGAATATTTAAGTATGAAATCCATATAAGTTATGGAACATTAATTGACGTAGAAATGTGCACACACTGCAAAAGAAAGGAAAACTACTAATAAAAGGATTTTGACAGTGGGTGTATTACGCTGTGTATTAGATATAATGACATGAAAAGTAATTGTTATGGGAAGCCAGGCCACCATCTTTCATGCATATCTGTATTTATTCATTTATAAAGCGCTAACATATTACACAGTGCTTTAACATTCACTTCAGTCCCTGCCCCATGGAGCTTACAATCTAGTTTCCCTATTCAGGCACACACAGGTTTTTTCTTTTGGATTGTGGGAGGAAACCCACGCAGGTGTGGGGAGAACATACAAACTCCGTGCAGATGAAGTCCAGGATGGAATTGAACCCAGAACTCTATGCTGTAAGGCAGCAGTGCCAACCACTGAGCTAACTGATAATAATGGTTTACTCAGGCAGCATGCTGCTTACAATCCTTTTATTGAAAGGAGAATGCTATCACATAATCAGCTATTGTATTTATTGGCTGAGATTTTCTGAGTTTTAGTGGCTGTTGCTAATCTCTTAAATACATACTGATGAATGATACCGCATACTTTGTATTATACGACTTCAAATTTTCTTCAGTTGGTTAATTTGTTTATTTTTATAGGAATTCCCAAACGCCTTCCCCCTGGTTTTCAAGCAGGACAAGCAACTACAAATTTCCTGCAAGGCCAAACTCCACCTACTACAGCAGGATCTCCATCGAATGGGGCAGCCTTGCAACCGCAAGGGAGTACTACAGCACAGACAGCAGGTACAAAATGTGTTTTGCAGACCCCAAGCCAGAATATTTTAACATGAAAGATTTTTATCCTTTTCTGCTCCAAACAATTGCTGAAAACAGAACTGTAGCTTTAGGATTCTAATTTTTTTTTATGTGTGTAAATGGTTTATCAATTTAGTAAACTAAGCCTGGGAATTTCTAGATAGAATTAAATACCATGTTTCCCCCGAAAATAAGACAGGGTCGTATATTAATTTTTTGTCCTAAAGATATGATAGGTTTTGTTTTCGGGGGAGATCTTATTTTCAGGGAAACAATACAATATGGTATAATTCTCGTACTTTACTGCAGCTAGATCCTAGCTTGGAAAAAGTTGCACCAGGTCTTATTTTCAGGGAAACAGGGTACAGTTCATTTAGATATATAGATGTTGGTTTGCACTGAGCTTAGTGCCCTGTACACAAAGCTTAATAGTTGTTATTTAACTTCGCTGAGCAAAAGACTTGTAGATTATAAGAATAATAAAATCCATCATCTGTCTATCCAGTAGGTGGCCCTGTAAATGGATCATCTCACAGTCAAATGCAATCACCACACGGAGGTCCAAACATGATGCAGAATAATCTAATGGGACTTCATAACAGCCTGAACAACCAACAAGCAGGTGGCAACGGAGTGAATCAGGTCACCATGGGTACCCTACACGGACAGCCACAGTCAGCCAATCAGTCCCAGCTTCTAAGCATGCACCAGCAAATCATTTCCTCCCAAGGTCAGATGATAAACCTTCAGGGGCAGGCCCCTCTAAGCACGCAGGGACAGCAGTTACTACTCTCTCGGAATCAGCTTATGTCCCAGGGTCAGATGTTGGGCTCATCTCCAGGCCAAAGTTTGGGCCCAGTGACACAACGAATGACCCCACCCAAACAGATGATTCAGTCACACAATCAGATGATGGCTTCTCAGGGTCCATCTATGATGCAACAGAACACAGTGATGGAACAGATTATGCAGGGGAGTAAACAAGGATTTGGTGCACAGAACCAAGCAGGTGTAATGGCTGGACCTACTCAGGTTATAAGGGGACCAACTGCGAGCATGCAAAGCAGTATGGTGCAGTTCCCCGGGCAAACAGTTTCTCAGCAGGGGGCAGTAAATAACACTTCACAAGGGGTCAGCATGCAAGGACAGGTCATTAGAGCAGGAGTCCCTGGGCAGCACTTGCAACAGACCCATGGAGAAACTGCAGCTCAAGCCGGTAATGACCTGAGCTCCATGCTTCCAGATCTTTCCATGCAACAAACTGGTAACATGGCACCACAGCACTTGCAAAATATCCCAGTAGGAGGTGGGTCAGGGCAACATTTTACAGGCCATTCACTTTCCTATGGCTCTCCGTTTGCCCAAGCAGGGAATAACAACCAAATGGCATGTGGACAGAACCCTGCTTTTCCCATTAATAAGGATGTGACTCTGACTAGCCCACTGCTGGTGAACTTACTGCAGAGTGACATCTCAGCTGGGCACTTTGGAGTAAACAACAAACAAAACAACCCTGGACCTGCAAAACCCAAAAAGAAGAAACCGCCAAGAAAGAAGAAGAACCAACAGACGGAGGAACCAATGAGGTGGGTGAGAGAGACCAAACATAAACTCCAGGGGGAGCTCTACTAAAGCTTAAGGAATTTTTAGATTGATTGGTCTTTGTTATTAAGTAAGGCAATGGACTTTCCAGATCTTCATAAAAATAGAAAACAATTGGGTAAGAAGCACTGTTGATGCAAAGTAAGCACTATTATTAGACTGATCTTGTTCAGCCAGTCCAGATGGACAGGTAACATTAAGTGAAGAAAACTTGCAATGGATAGATGCGCTCCTGACCAGGAAGTCAGATGAGGTTGACAGAAAAATAATTCCAGTTGGTTGTTCCTGATCATTATTTAATTTTTTTTTTCAGTTGTCGCCTGATACAAAACTGAAAGAAGTCAGGTACAGATCTACCAATAACAGTAGTTTGATCTTGGCTTCATAATTGTTGGCTTTATCTTTGTATAAAAAGTGGTTTTGAACTCTAAGAACTTTTAAATCTCTCTCCAGCCCAAGAACTCTAACTTGAGTGTTTATTCCCTTTGGGTTTTTTTTTAGGCTTTCTTGATTGGTGCCTCTTTTGAAAATAATATATATTTTTTTTTCTATACAGTACTGCTGAGCCTCGCATGGAACCAGAACCAGAGCAGATTATCATGGGAGAGCAAGCAGTAACTCTAGAGACTGGTCAGAAGCTTACTGAATATCCCGGCAGGCCCACAGGTGAGAAAATCCTGGCATGTTCTTGAATATTGTCTTTTTGCAATTAGCAAAGCTTTACAATAGGCAGGCTTGCTGTCTGCTTTTGATAGCAATGCTGTCCAGTGATGTCATATCTATAGATCTGGCAGGTTTTTTGCCATTCAAGTGATTTAAATTCGAAGTAAAACATTAAGTTGTACTTAGAAAAGATTACAGATAATATAACAGAATCCATTATGGAAAAAGGCAGAAAGGACAAAACGAAAGCAGTACTTCACTGAAAACAGGAATGTATTGTGGAAATGTGTATACTGTATATACTTTGTGATTGATTCCATATTGTTTGTCTCTTCTTTAGAGGTATTTAAAACCACAGCAACCCAGGTTTTTAACAACCACATGGCATTGTTCTGCTGAGGACCAATGGAAATGCCTTTTTTGAGTTAAACTTGGAGTTCTCTGGCTCATGGCAATTCAAAACTCACGAGATAATAAAATCTCTACTGCCACCATAATGGCCCGAATCATACTAGAAATGCTCACTGAGATCTCCATCTCCTGGTCAGCACATTAAATTGCATAGGAATATTTTATGGCAAATCGCCGCTCATCTCCAAAGAGAGAACTTTATTTGGCAATGACTGACTTGCAGCTCCTGCAGCTAAGTGATAAGGCTTGCACAGGAAGTTTATTTATATAAGCACAGGCTGGATGGCATTTAATATGCCTTCCATCCTCGGGGTTTAGCACCCCTCAAAAAAATGAGTGAAATCTAATTTCAGGCAATTTCCCTCACAGGAAGATAAAATAAAACAGTTGAGAATTGTTAAAAGATCTTGTAAACAATAGACCAAGTGTTAGAGATGTGTGTGCACCCTTGTCTAATTCCTGTGGGTTTTGAGCTTGCTTGGTATAGTTTCCTCCCTCTCCCTCTCTCTCTCTCTCAGGCCTAGGCTGCTTTTTATATCACACCAGAATGTTTTATTCTCATAAAAAAGAAGAAAAGCTCTTATATGGAATCTGCAGTAATGTAAAATGGTGGAAAACCTGCTTTTGCCTCAGCTACAGTGGCATTTCCTTTGCAAAGTAGAAAAACTGCCTTATTTATACCTTTGTCCACATTGCATGTAAAACCCTGTGAAAGTTATGTCAGCAATATTGTACAAAACATAGCAGGTACATTAGAGGTGTGCAATATGTATCGTTCACGATACTATTGCACACCGGGTTCTATTGATATTGCCAGACAGCAATATCGTGAATCGTGCGTCATTGCGGCTCAGTGCTTGTGCGGCTTCCGGGAGGTGGGCAGAAAGCAGCGCGCCTAGCAAAATAAAGTTGCCGGCGGAGACCCACAACTTCATTGCAGAAAGCTCAGTCTGGTCTTTAATTCACTGCCTGTTGCAACATTCTAGCAACTAGAGGAAGGAAGGTAGGAAGGATGGGCTCCTTGGTATATATCGCTAAGCATGAGCACATTGGAGTGTGGCAGGGTGAGAGGTGTGGGTGAGAGAGAAAGTGTCGTGAGGATGGAAGGGAGAGACACAGATGCAGTGGAAAGGGGGTGAAAGAAGAAAAGCTGAAAAAAATGAAAATTCATTGTGTGCGTAAAGTTTAAAAGATAAAGTTTGGAGTAATTACTGAATAATGTACCCATTACAGTCATATGCAAAAGTTTGGGCACCCCTATTAATCTTAATCATTTTTAGTTCTAAATATTTGGGTGTTTGCAACAGCCATTTCAGTTTGATATATCTAATAACTGATGGACACAGTAATATTTCTGGATTGAAATGAGGTTTATTGTACTAACAGAAAATGTGCAATATGCATTAAACCAAATCCAATATCACCCACCCCTAATGTACATCATTTTGCTTAAACATTGAAGGGAGTTAAATAAACCCAATATGCATGAATTCCAGGTCAGAGGGCTTAGGGGGAGGGAGGTGGTCGAGACAAGACCACTTCTCTTTGATTTGTCTGAGACCTCCATTTTTAATGTGGATTATGCCAGCCAGCCAGCCTTTAAATCCCCTGTGAATTCATCCATGGGGCAATCATTACAGAGGTCTAGTAACACATAGCAACCAATTAGTAGTTAGCGTTGAGTGGAATTGAGGAGCTAGAATGATGAAAGCCCAAACTCTTGGGTTGCTATGGGCTACTAGACCTCTGTAAACCATTGGTCCTGTTTATGAATTCCTCTTTTTAACTAATAATAACCTACTGAAGTAATTTGTTTGCAAGAATCTGGTGTTATGTTTGCATATACTGTTATTAGTTAAAAGTGAATGACTACAGTCAGAGTAGAATTTGATCTAGAGGCCTCACACAATTTAGAAAGGCAGTCTGGTTAATTGTATGAAATGTTACATTGTGTTACTGCATCTCCTAGATCAGGGATGGTGAACATATGGCACGCGTGCCAGAGAGGGCACGCAGAGCCATCGCCAAACCTGCCTTTAGTAAAGGCCGCGGACCCGATCTGACAGTTTTCAGGCCGGATCCGTGGCCTGTACTGAAGGAGCACTTGCTCGCAGGGAAGCTCTCCTCCCCCGATGCATGTGCGCTTCTCCCCTGACACAGGTGTGATGACATCACTCACCAGCGCCGGCACTTCGGGGGACAGTGCTGGTGAGTGACGTCACTTTTTGGCACTCTATGCCAAAAAGGTTCGCCACCACTGTCCTAGATCCTGCCAGGATGCTTGTATTAGAGGATTAGGGGTTTTATTACATTGCACATAACCCATACACTGAGGAGGATTTGGTGGTATTTGTTGATGAGATACCAAGTGTATTAAGAAGCTTAGCTGTGGGTAATGGGAGTAAGATATTGTTTTTTAAATCTAGATTTTGTTAACTGCCAGTTTCTTGATCATTTTAGGGAGTTTGATTTAGAAAAGGCTGTGGCAGAACAAGTATAAAACTGGGCAGTAAAGCATTCAATGAAACTGCACCAAATAACAAATACAGTGAGGTCCATAAATATTTGGACAGAGAAAACATTTTTCTAAGTTTGGTTCTGGACATTGCCACAATGAGTTTTAAACAAAACAATTCAGATGGAGTTGAAGTTGAGACTTTCAGCTTTAATTCAGTGGGATGAACAAAATGATAGCATAAAAATGTGAGGAACTAAAGCATTTTTTAAACACAATCCCTTCATTTCAGGGGCTCAAAAGTAATTGGAGAAATTTAAATAATTGTAAATAAATTGTTAATTTCTAAGACTTGGTTGAAAACACTTTGTTGGCAATGACTGCCTGAAGTCTTGAATTCATGGACATCACCAGATGCTGTGTTTCCTCCTTCATACTGCTGTGCCAGACCTTTACTGCTGTGCCAGACCTTTACTGCTGTGCCAGACCTTTACTGCTGTGCCAGACCTTTACTGCTGTGCTAGACCTTTACTGCTGTGCCAGACCTTTACTGCTGTGCCAGACCTTTACTGCTGTGCCAGACCTTTACTGCTGTGCCAGACCTTTACTGCTGTGCCAGACCTTTACTGCAGCGGTTTTCAGTTGCTGTTTGTTTGTGGACCTTTGTGTCTGAATTTAGTCTTTAACAAGTGAAATGCATGCTCAGCTGGGTTGAGATCAGGTGACTGACTTCCATTTCTTTGCTTTCATTAACTCCTGGGTTACTTTGGCTTTATGTTTTAGGTCATTGTCCATCTGTGTTATGAAACTCCAACCAATCAGTTTGGCTAGATTTGAGCAGACAATATGTCTCTGAATACCTCATAATTCATCCGGCAGCTTCTGTCCTGTATCACATCATCAATAAACACTAGAGACCCAGTGCCATTGGCAGCCAACGCATGCCCAAGCCATCACACTGCCTCTGCCGTGTTTTACAGATGATGTGGTATGCATTAGCCTTTTAATTCTTGAGGCTTATGAGTGGCTTGCACCATGCAGAGAACCCTCTGTATTTACTTTCATGCATCTTCTCTTTATGGTAGATTTGGATACTGATACTTCTACATCCTGGAGAGTGTTGTTCACTTGGTTGGCTGTTGTGAGGGGGTTTCTCTTCACCATGGAAATTACTCCGCCATCATCCATCACTGATGTCTTCTTCCTTTAGCATTGATGAGTTCACCAGTGCTTTCTTTCTTTCTCAGGATGTACCAAACTGTAGACTTTGCCAGTCCTAATATTGTAGCAATTTCTCAGATGGGTTTTTTCTGTTTTTGCAGCGTAAGGATGGCTTCTTTCACCTGCAGGGAGAGCTCTTTTCACTGCATGTTTTCTTCACAGCAAAATCTCCCAAATGCCAGCACGCATCTCAGATCAACTCCAGGCCTTTTATCTGCTTAACTGAGAATGACATAACGAAGGAATTGCCCACATCTGCCCATGAAACAGCCTTTGAGTCAATTGTCCAATTACTTTTGGTCCCTTTA
>WMED01017040.1:0-13119 GCA_019650415.1 Pipa parva | reverse complement strand
CATGGGATGGAATGCAGGAGTGGCCTTCCCACCCAAACTCTTCATCCACTCCTAAACCCTGGTCCCAAATTCCAGTTGAATAACAACACTGATATTTACCCTGTCAGGCACGGCTATTTTCAGGGTTTTTATGCCACTGCTAACAAGAGTCTCAGTGGCATGTACACTACATCTATGACCTTTCCATACACCTGCTTACAATATATATATATATATATATATATATATATATATACTGTATATTATATATATATATATATATATATATATCATACACAAAATACACAAAATACACAAATATTGTTGGAAATACTGTACTGTACAAATGTAGGTTATAGTCCTGCCCAGTGTTATGAGACAAGGTGTATTATGTATAACTATATGAACAGCACCAGTGAAATGCTGGCTTGACATTCTGTTAACTGCTATAAGCTTTTGGAAGATAAAGCAGATCTTTCTGTGAGAATAACTAATTGTGCCCAAAAGGCAAAATTACTGGATTTGGTGTTGTGGGCCAGGCAGATAATCTTTCAGATTGGTCATGAATATGCACATGCGTCCATGGAAGTCATGGGATAGAAGTTTTAGTTTGTGACCAGCTAGTTAAGTTCAGTTATATACTGGTTGGTGGGCTGCCATGGGTGCAGTATCCCTTTAACTTCAGTCAAAAGAAAGCAGTTTGAGACTATTAAGGTCCCAATTCCTATAAAACATTCATGTATCTTAATAAACAGTTTGGTATTTATTCAGGCTTGCCCATTGAACCACCTCTGTCTTGCCTGGCCTACATCTGGAATGGTCGCATGCAGCCAGGCTGGATAGTAACCTTTTGGCATGTTTACTTGGGCTTTAGGTTGTCAGCTAACATTACCTAGCCACAATTAAAAGTAGCCCTAAGAACTAACCTGCTAACGATAATAGCCATGAGTTCTCCCTGAAGATAGACCTTGAATGTGTAAGCATTATCAGTATTTTGGCATTATTTTTCTTCCTCCTCTCTATTCCATTATGTTTAAATAAGAATACTTTCATAAGACATTCATATTTATAACTAAGGGGCCATCCATTGTGCCACAAGGGCCACCCTTTACACTCTTTCCTCACTAAAATATCAACACCCTCTCTAACCAAATAAATATATAAGCAAAACAATAATACTTATGCATAACACCTATTTTAGTAAAAATCACAAACAGACATACATACAGTATGTATTATATATATATTTTTTGTTACAGGCACAGGTCAAAGGTTGCTGCAATAAAGCTCCTCCTCAGGTAATTATTTTGAAGACTAGCAAACTATACAATGATCCACAGTACTTTTCAATTATCAGGACACATTTGCATTGCTGAGAACCACATCAAAACACTTAGGGCCTTACTGAATAAAAGCCAAATAGTATAGCTCTGAATTTGCATCTATTCAACACATCCCCATGTTTGCTTATTGAGCAAAATCTGTGATGAGGCAAATACATGACCAATTTGGGCGACTACGACAGTCACAATCTTACAGAGCACTTCACATCACATCACTTTGCTTGTGTATTCACAGGTGCTTCTACCATTGACCAAGTGCAGGAGTCTGTTACAGTCAGGAATTCAACAAAGTGTAGTGCTCCGAATTCACCTATTTGTCTTAGCCACATCAAAGTGGTGAATTGGGGGTTGATGGAAGAGCTCTGTTGTGGTGTAAGGTAACTATTTCTTCAAAAGTGACAATGGCGACTGACTAAATTAGTCTACTACTATGGACAAGGTGACATAGAAACAGAAGTATTATTCACTTTTATACAGTTACTGGGATATAGTGAGGATGACATCACTACACTTCACTAGAATAATTCACATCACTCTGCATGACTTTGCATCCTACTTTTCTTCGACTGACTTTGTCACACTACACATGTGTTCAACAAATCTATCTGCAGCTTCATCAAGGAGAAGAAAATACGCAACTATTTTGGGGATGTGACTCAAATTGTAGCAAAGTGAATTCAACAGGTAAATTCATCCTTTAGTCAATGAGGCCTATAGTTTACTCTCTAACGAACAATTTGCTGTTTCTTCTCTTATTGGATGACACAGTTCCAGTAATATAACATGCATCTTCATAGGATGCTTGCTCTTGATACCTAATATAGTTGAATGAATGCTGTTTATCACCCAAAGTATACTTTTTCAGATGCATCACTGTCTTTTCTACAGTGGCCTACTTTAAACTGTACCATCCAAACTGAGCATAGCATTGTAACATTAAGGTGTCTACAGAAATATAGGTGAACAGAGCAGTCTTGTAATTTTAGATATATGAACCCTATGAAGATGTAGGGGTTGTGGTGCATAGGACCAATAAAACAATGATAAATCAAACACTATAGAATACAGAGTCCTTAAAAAGTACACCCAGACAAATGTATTCTTTTAAATTATATTAAAAAAAGTCCTTTATTTTCACAATAAAATAAAAACTACTTAAAAACAAGTTAGATGTGATAATACATCTATGAAAAAGTCCCTTCAAGTACTTAGTATTCCAATAAATTCATTATAAAATAATCAATTAGGTGCTAATGCAATTAATTTGTTAAAGGAGAACCATAGTCAGATTATGGGGGGAATTCACGATTGTGTGAAGTGAGCTCCGAATCCTTCGAGTCACTTCGCACATGGTGTTATGCACTCGCTGATGTCCTGTACGAGGACATCAGTGAGCGTTTAAAGGAATTCCAGTCTCGGCGAGACCAAAAGAGTTGCCTCGCCGAGACTGGAATCCCTTTAAAGCGTTAGCTAATGTCCATGTGTAGGACATCAGCGAACGCATAACACTATAAGCGAAGTAAGCCGAAGGATTCTGAGCTCACTTCGCACAATCATGAATTCCCCCCTACATCTTTACATATGCAGTACTATACCTTAGTGAGAAGCATTTCTCCCCAGTAGTTGTTTCATGTTACACAGAATGATGTAGTAGGCAGCACCAATAAACTCCTGCACCAAAAAATGTGTGTGTGATGTGTACTGGCCACCAGTTTTCCATGAAAAGATACCCTACTTACTACTTAGCACATGAGCACAAGTTATCTATCCCTCTGTAATCTCATGTAAACAAGCTTAATTTATGCGGTCAAAAGATCACCACACTGCTTAACCAATAGCAGTCAGGAAGCTTTTTCTTCTTGTGTTGCCTGACTTGCAGAACAGAAAGAGGATGGGGAGTGGGGGACAGGAGAATGTCAGCTCTCAGGAAAACTAATTAAGGAAAGCAAACTGCAAGTATTATTTCTTCCCTAAATGTTTTTTTAACTATTTGTGTCAGCATTGGCTTAGTATAAAGGAGTTTTATATGTAAGTGTGGTTATATCAGCAATATAGTGCCCCTTTAATATGTACTATAATGTCTAGCAAATCGGCAATTTATATAGATGAATTGCAATGTAGCGCTATACATAAAACTCATATTTTTTTAACATAATGCATATAAAGCCGTATAAACATAAGAGGAGAGTGTGAATATATTACCAGCCAGACCAGTATAAGAACATAGAAACACATCAAAACCATTTACATTTCCTTCAATATAGTTCCCATCCGACAGAGAAGAGGCACATGTATCAATTAAGGTTAGCAGTATTCCACTTCCACAATCTAATTAGTCACACAAATTAGCAGCTTGTATCAGATTAATACAGGGAGGAGACTTCCAAACTGCACCCATTACTTTTCTGTGATATGTCTTCACATTTCAGAAATTGCTAATTCCATACTTGATCTGATGCTCTCACTGATATGGATTAGATCAGCGGTTCTCAACCTTTTAGAACCATGACCCCTGCTGACGTCACCACGCCAAGTCACCTCGCCGCGCATGATGACGTTTCGGCCAAACGTCATCACGTATGCGCGTCACGTGGTGATGTTCGGCCGAAACGTCATTACGTCGCGTGTCACGTGGTGACGTTTACGGCCGACGTCACCCCGCAGGAACCCTTATAAGAAGGGTTCCTGTGGGTGCTTCCGGGTGTCGATGCGGTTCTCGACCCCAGTGGGATGGCCTCGCGACCCCCGCTGGGGTCGTGACCCACAGGTTGAGAACCGCTGGATTAGATGATCCCTTTATTGCCTGAACTTAATGGTGGGGATCAGAAAAAGAAACCAGCTAACACCCAGGCAGCCAGCACGCTGTGCAGGAAGCATCGGGGAAGCATCGGGTGCTGGCTAATTACAGCACAGCTCATGCTGTGACTGTAATCAACCGGCTCTGTATAAGGTAAGTATTTTAACTGTTGTATTTTATTTTTTCACTTAAGGGCGAAATTTATTAAACTCAGAAAAGCCGTTTCAGCTTTTCTGAGTTTAATCGGGAGAAGGCTTTGAAGATTCTCTCGGTAAGTATCGAGAGATTTGCCTCGTGTGATACTTGCTGTGAGAAACTTTTTTTTCTTAAATATACAGTCTCTATGGAAAGGTAGCCATACAGTATAGCTACCTTTCCATGGATATATTCAATAAAAAAAGAGTTTGTCACAGCAAGTATAGCACCAGGCAAATCTCGCGATACTTACCGAGAGAAACTTCAAAGCCTTCTTCCAAGTTATTAAACTTGGAAAAGCGCAAACAGCTTTTCCAAGTTTAACAAATTTCGCCCCTAGGTTTCCTTTAAGGAAAAGTTTAAGGCACAGAAATGTTTGATTTTTGAATGGAGAACCATTTTATCTGTAATTAAATACTTCATATAATTATTTGTACGGTGCAATGGAAGTAATAAACACTTAAACTGGGAAAAATGTAATAAAATCGAAAATATCGATATTGCGATATCGATGTTACTGATATTGCGATATCGAACAATTTTACTAATATCAATATTACTGATATCAATAAACATTCAATATTGCGATATCGGTAAAAATCGATTGATATTGCGATACTGATATTTTCGGTTTTATTAAATTTCGCCCAAAAAATTTAAGTATTAATAATCTATAAAAAGGTACAAAACTAAAAACTATTTCCAATTTTGACATATATATATATATTTTTTTAAATTTTTTTTTTGCTTGTTTGTTTGTTTGTTTTAATGTCTGCATGGGGAAATACTTACCTAGCACAGTGTTTTAGTAACATTTATAGAAAGTTATACAATTTGCAATTTGATTTTTGTTTGCTGTCTATTAAAATGTAGAACATTTCATTGGTTTAGCAATGAGCTGAGCATATTTGTTTTGGGATAAATACAGAATTAGCAAAACTAACTCTGACTATGGTCTGGTTTTCTTAATGTTCTTTATCAACGTAACCTTAATTTCCCTCAAGCAAGAAAATCAATCAGTCTGGCAGAAAATTATGAGTCACTGATTGGAGAGCTCAGATGATTTCCAATCAGTGATTCATTTTCCTGTCAGGGATCAGACAACAAGGTTGATTTGGCTAGGAATACAAAAAATGGGGCTTGTGCTTGATGAAGAGAAAGTCCTTAGATGCGAACAGGTTATACTTCAATTTCTCTTTCCCCACTCAGAAGAATCAGATATGCAATTTCAAAGCAGCTGCACGTCCCCTTTAATAAAAAGAAGTTAAAGACAGTGAAGTACTATTAGGCTCAATCTAAGGTGGTGGTTATATATATTACACTTACAAATAACTTCTTTTACAGCAGAATTCTTCCTCACTTTCTGACTTGTTACACCTTCAAAAAGCAAACTCAGAACAGGCACAGCAGCTTATTAGTAGGTGTTATTTATTAAAGGGCTAATTTGCCTAATGTGATTACTCAGATCAGGAAGACACAAATTCACTTCTCCTTATTCATGATGCAGCTGATAGACTTGTGGAACAAGTGGACTGTGTCGGACGCTGTCGGATGCATAGTGCTGCGTAGTCAGTCAGACAATAGTTGGATGCAATGTGAGGTGAATTCCCTCAGTGAAGGGCAGTGACGTCATCCTCACAATGTCTCACTAACTGTATTAAGTGAATAATACATTCCTTTCACCTTGTTCCTAGGTCATGTTGTCACTTGGTCACAGGATTTATTGTCACTTTTGAATAAACAGTCGCCTTACGCAACACTGGAGTCCTGCCATCACCACTATGATATGGCGAAGTCAAATGGGAGAATGCACAGCAGTGCACCTTGCAGAATTCACTCCTTCAACAGACTCCATTGCTTGTGGATAGCTGAATTACCTGTGCATGTGCACACAAAGTGATGCGAAGAGATATGTACGTCCACGATTGTCGTAAGTGTCTGAATTGGAAGTGAATACATCACATCGCAGAGTTTCTTAAATAAGTGGAGTTGGAGCTGTCACGAAAGGACGTGAATTCGGACCTTTACGTGACTGTTCGCCCGTAATAAATAACCCAGTGTGGTAAGTTTATTATATAAAAGGTAGCAATAAAAATTGCACTCACATCAGTATATGCACACTCAATCCTTATGATCTTTCTCCTGATATCCAACTCCAACTCATTTCACCTGTAACATGGAGTCATCATGGAACAGAAGAGTTGTATAACACCTTATGAGTACACAGTACAGGAGAAGCAAATCACTGTGAAGCCAGACTGTGAAACACAGTCATCTTAGTGCCCAACGGATTCCAGGACATAGCTGCTGAATCAAGGAGCTGAACATCAAGCAACATGGAAGTCAAGACACTGGGTGCCTGAGTAATACTGAATTTAAAACTTCTACTGCATTATACAATGTGATTGGAGTAGCACTGAGGCAGTTACTGTTCCCTAAGAATGATACAATAAATGAGCCAACAGCTTTGGATCCCTGTCTTCATGGTAATGCTGACTTACAGTAGTCCAGTAGCAAGCTAACTTAGCTGCCACTGGAGATATGCCTTAGTGTAAAGCTGCAGTCAGTGCAGAACTTCCGAATTACTTTGGCAAGTCCCCTTCCTCATCAGTCAATCAGACAAAAAAATTAGACCAACTAACCAATCAGACAGCTGAGCTATCTGATCTTTGGAGAGGTTCACCATTATGGATATCTGGATATATTAATTCCACAGGTAAGTAAAAGTTATCTGGCCTCCTCCCCCCCTCCCGTCATATATCCAGGGGAGGTGGGGGAGGAACAGATCGTGGCATGCAGGGAAGCCTAATTGATAAAACTTTCTGTTAAGGGAACCTTGGCCACTGGGAAAATATCAGCAGGCATTTCACTATGGGGGGTGGGTGCATTATATAAATCAGGGTCCTCCTACCAGGGCCCCATATTGTGAGGTAGGAGAAAAAGTTCCCACCCTCCCTTCTTGTGATCTCTTCCCACTGTTACAACAATGTTAACTTGTCAGAAGTCAAACTTGAAAATATATAATCCTTTTAAGTTTAATTGTCGTTGCTATAATCACTGTCACTGCAACACACTGTCACAGCAACTTGACGGTGCAAGGATTCTTACATATGTTGAGTTATGATTACCCCTGGATGGGTGACAGTTGCTTACGGCTTTGTTATCCTGCCCAGATAGTCGGAGACTCTTGGCTAATGAAGGATTTTATGTGGCAGTTGCTTCGCGACTGTTAGAATTATAAGTGATTACGTTTTTTAAAAGTTTAATAAAGCTGTGGCCAATTTTCCACCAATGCCGTTGTAAGTGTTATTATTACAGGTTGTTGTAATAAGTTAACAAGGAAAAAGGTCTGGCACTTAGCTTGCCATGCATTTCGGAATTATTTTTTCTTAAGTTTCTCCAGCAGTTTCATGTTCACATGCAGTGTCATTGGGAAGTGACCATTCACTTTCCTGCTCGTGGTATATTTAGTAGACTGCACACAAGGTTTATATTGGTTTTTCCTGTTTAATACAAACCAATACTGTACATCATAGGAAAACTGTAGGTATTTGTTTTCTGGTATCAGTTGGTTGTGCTGTTAATATGCTATAAACAAGTGAAAGAAGGTAACTTACAGTGCAACTACACACTACACCTGTTATAATCTTTTTGGAACAAATGATGCACTCTAAAAACTGCATTTATACTGTATATTTATTTCTTCTAATTTGCATACAACATTTTGGAAATGTCTTATTGTCTGAAAAATATGATAAATGCCCATTCTGATTTATATCATACAGCACTCTTAGCCAAAGGGGAGATGAATGGAACCAGCAAATCAACATAAAGATTAACACAGTCATGTGATCTTATTGGAAGATGTGGGCAATCCAAATTTCATAAATGCAAGAGCAATGGTACAGGATCTACTGCACTACTGTTCTAACAACTGAGAAGGTATATCGTCTTTGGTATACATGTTACAAAACTATATATTAATTTAATTTAAGATAGGAAAGAGTTAATGATTTTAAATTCCATTCAATCCAATTGAGTTTACTGAAGCATTACTGTTTAATATTATCATCTCACTTCAAACAGTTTAATAGTCAGTCGTATGGAAAAAGTTAACATTTTCCCATGATTTACATCTTTGGGGAATGATTTTGCAGCTGTCATAACATTATAGAAAGGTAAAAGGCAGCTGACGCATTCTTCTTGGTATGGCAACCAGCAGTGCTGGATTAGGTACTGGGCAGTAATCAATGTACATTCCCTGGCCCCCTGTAATTTCAATATTCATATTCTATGCATGTGCATACATTTTAAATGCAGGAGTTTTTATTACAGGTTTATGAGGATAGAGAATCAAACCCAAGAAACGATGCCAAAGTACTGTAACTATTTCCTCTTGTCATGATTTTAAGACTGATCCACTTTGGTTGCAATTTTATTGAGAAGGGTCTCCTGACAAGTGTATTGGCATCAAAATCCTGAACTTTACCTGTCTGTAGCCCTTAATGGGAAGGACAGAAACAATAGGTGTAGGACCTCCATAATAAAGGAATGGTCGAATGGTGCTACTTACAAATGGAAGTATGGTCCATCGTCCTACAGAGCATCCCTGATTTGTTACAAAACTACCAAAATTGTGAGAGCACACCAACAGCTAGATTATTATAATGGAAGTGAAACTTAAACTTGCTCCAATATTTGGTCAGTTCCAATGTAATAATATCCTGTAGCCATTAGTGGGCTTCTACATACTTTTTAAAATTTTAGTAGTGGACAACTCATAAGATAATAAATATCCAAGGCATTATTATAAAGATACATAATACAATGAGCTCTTGTACAGAGCACATTTAGCTTATGAGGATGCCTCAAGGCTTCTTGTTTCAGTCATGGCCTGGCACTTAGGGTGTTGTATATTCTTGATTATATGCATATACTTTACTTCACTCGTTCCTTGTTAAAGTGTAAGTAAACCCTATTTACAAAGTTTGTCCCATTAAAATATTGTAAAGTGAAAAAACGATTAATGAAATCCTCACTCACCTTTTCACTCTGCAGCACTTGTTATCCCTCTGTAAAATATTCCTCCTTCCTGTAGAGTATGAGGCCACGCCCCCACCCCTCTCACATTCTTTGTCTTAAAAACTGACACAGACAGTGTCGGAATTTAGTGCTGCAGGGCTTTTGCAATGAGAGGAAAGTATCAGATTACTAAAAATGCACTAGCAGAATGAGTCATTGTGGGACCTCATTAGGGGCGGGGCTTCTCGGCACTATACAGGAAGCAAGTACACAGAAATGCAAAGGGGAGGAAAGCTGCTGGATTAAGAGCTGAGAACTGAAAAACACAAAATTGTTTTTACTTTTCAATGTTTAAGTTTGTGTTTCTACATTTTAAATATAATATATATGTATAATTTGGTCAATAACTTTACTTACACTTTAAGCATTGTGTATTATAATTGTATTGTTGGATTGTACAGTGCTGCATAACCTAGTGGAGCTATATAAATAAAAATATACAAACATGCGTACAGTACTTATAAAAAGGTTGCCTATAGGGGAGAAAATTGATTGTAATAGGATACATTGCCTAGCAAAGAAATATATATTCCACTTTTAGTGCTATATGAATTCCATTACCTCTTATTCAGTACAATTAATTAGCTTTATTTGCTTTCTATTCCAATTTATTAACAAGGTACTTTAATCACAGTTGTCCAGCCCCATTACTTATGCTTCCACTCTAACTATTGCCACCAATAAAACGGGGCCAGCTGCCAGCAATGGAGGAAGTCAGGCAAAACATTGTGTTGGCAGGTAGATACTGTCACGTTACACAATAAAATTGTATGTTAGCAGATGGTAATTAAGTAACGTAAGAAATAAAAATTGGTTTCATTTATCTGCTCCACTGCATGAAGTAAATGTGTGAAAGTGAATGGAAAAAATATAGTTTTCTTTCAGCTGTGTGCATTCTAACTAACTGGTACACTGAACATAATTATTCCAGCTTACAATCACAACTTGTGTTCATTTAAATAATTTACAAGTGTCTGTTTGCTACCTACTGTGCACATTATCTTAAATTATGTTTTAATGCTGCCAAAAGGTAGAAAGTTTAGATTTCAATGTGATCATGGAATGTTTTAGTGTTTGAAGCCCACACTGCTTTTAGTTTATCATTGCCCCTATGACTGTCTATCATATAATCAAGAAGCTCTGCAATTTATTAGGATGTAATAACAGGGAAATTTAAAATAAAAAAAAATATCTAAAAATATTTGGTGGGATATTACAGTAACAGACACGTTTTAGGCTATAGTTTATCTTTAAATGAACACTAAACCCTCTGAATTACCGTAAAATGTATAAAATACAGTTATACAGTGTTATCCATGTTTATAACTGATCTTTTAGAAACATTGCATACATTTTACAATAAAACTGTTCTGCAACTATTTGATTTCATCAACTGTACTGATTAGAATGTTTAGTGGACCTTCAACTTAGTGGACAGATGCTAAGCAAAGTGCAGTTAGATGCAAAAATGGATAAAAGGGTAAGATTAAGGGGTAATATATAGTATTTGGACTGTTTTAGATACATTACCCATTGTCCTGTGACCAGCATCTAGTTATATTATGTATCTTCCATTAACATGCAATTTGCAAAAAGATTACCTTAGTTCTCACAGGACCATAGGACTGGAAAGAGCAGACAGACTTATTCCTATCACCTTTATCTTCCTTTTGCTGTATGAGTAGCCAAGGACATTAATAGGGATGTTTTCAGGGCCAAAACTGAATGTTATGTTATAATAGACTACACTGGTTTAAACTATAACAACAATGGATACAACCAGTGCCCCCCCACCCCCACCCCCTACAGAAACAATACACAGTAGAATTAGATTTCTGTTTAAAATGGACTGGCTGAATACACCAACTTCAAAAGAAAAATCAACTAGCACCTTCTTCAGCACCTGGAACCAGTACATCAACAATCTCCCAACCAACATTAAAACACAAATAAAATCACAATTTCAATACACAGCCTGGTACAGCTCCCAAATTCTACATGGCCACAACCCAATTACCTAATTCAATAACACAAAACAGTCAAAATCAGTCCCCTGGAGGCAGAGCAGCCATAAACACACATTTATTGTAACAAAGTACAGGTGAAACCAAAAATCACCCCAAATGTTAATGAACAATAGAACCCAAACCATATAGCAATACTATGATATTAACCAAATACAAGGTTATAATCAATGTCACAATAAAAAGAAAGCAAACTATGTAACATATCAAGACCTAGATATAACAATGTTATCTATGACAATCAAAATGTAAATATTCACAGTTACAATGGAATGTAAATTTTGCATTTCACAATAAAGAAATATTTGAAAAAAAAAACTATAATATCAAATGTTTCTGACAACTGATAAAACCAGCTGATGAATGTATTTCTACATTTTCCCCAGTTTATAGATTTCTCCATGGTTAGAGAAAAAGTAATCTCCTGGAATTATAGTACCTGTTTTCCATTCCTGTAATCAAGAAACGCTCTCCAATGCAATTCTGTATTTTTTCAGCTTAATGAATTTGACTTTGTGGGGGGAAAATATGCTGATGTTAAATCTGTAGTATAATTTCAGCAAAGTTACCACTAAGAAGACTTATTACTACACTACTAACTCATTCACATCACTGGGATCAATAGAGATACAGTGCAAGAACACTAAGGGGGGGGGGGGGGGGAATTCACCAAAGAGCGAACTTACCCTGCGATCATTTGCTTCAGTACGCATAGCCTGTTATGTGCTCGCTGATGTCCTGCACGTGGACATCAGCAAATGCTTTAAAGGGATTCCAGTCTTGGCGAAGCTCGTGAGGCTCTACTCGAGACGCCTTGCGAGACTGGAATCATTTTAAAGCATATAACAGGTTATGCGTACTGAAGCGAATGATCGGAGGGTAAGTTCGCTCTTTGATGAATTACCCCCAACACTAAACTCAACAACGAATCAAAACTGTGTGCACTGAGATTAAAGATTTTACTCTATGAAATAACCTTACTACACAGTATTAAACAATACCATTCAACTGCATCTCAATCAACAGCACAGATACAGGATATATGAATTGAGGATTGCTTATGGTGTAGACTGGCAATATACTGAAGACCATGAGAATAGGATATAATACTGGCATCTGGTGTCAGAGTCCATCCATGGAAAACTGCAATAGCCCAAGTAAGCTGTCTGCAATAAAAAAAAAGTGTATTCCAAATGCTAATTGCAGAAGTATGTTGAATTCAAGTAGCAAAAGTTCTGCAATGAATCAACGGATTGTTTAAAAACAGGCAACTATGCCAACACAACATAAATAATAGCAAGTGAGCAGCTTATTTTTGTTGGCAGCATTTGTAAGTAAAATGCCGCAAAGAAGTGTGTATAATAAACAGTTCCATTTATAAATGAGAGGTCATTGAAAGGAGAACGGAGAAGGCATAAATTCTGTGAGACAGGTATTGACCAGGTGTGCAGTGATCTTAAAAAGTATACTGCATTGAATGAATTGCATAGTACTATCAAACTGCATGTGATCTATTTACTGCATGAAAAGGCACATGCTTAAATTCATGTATACCAGTTTGTGTGTATGGCTATTTACCTTTACTGAGGTTCAGAAATGAGATACGTGACTGACTATAAATTAGTGAAACTGATAATGGACCATACAAGTGCTGGTCAACGAATTAGAATAATTTGAAATAGTGCTATCATGAAATTCT
>WMED01017039.1:0-13119 GCA_019650415.1 Pipa parva | reverse complement strand
TGTTATCTTGTATTTTTCCAACAATTCTTTAATATGTTATGCTAACAAAAACCCCAAGTTCTACTCTCGACTTATCCATGGGTCATAGCAAATTTCATAACTGTTGGGCCAAAAATGTCCTCGACTTATACACTAGATTGACTTATATATGAGTATATATGGTAGATCTCATGTATGTGGTTACTCTGCAGATCCAGAGGAATAGCAACTCTCGAGATAATATCAGGGCAATGATAATTTGTTTGCTTGCTCACCACACTCACTTGGTTCCTCCTTTACAGGGCAATTTACTGGCCCTTGATCAGTGTATAATGAGGCTCAGTTTGCTAGTAGGTAATCCCTTTTCAAGGAAAATATGGCCACAATGACCTTACAGCTACTTTTGTGCCAGTCCCCCAACACTATGCACATTAAAAATGTTCCTTGTTTTAACCACAAGGATATATGGTTATTAATATATAAAATATAATATGCACTGTTTTGGTAGGTCTAAAAGTACAGATTGGTGGAAGGACTTTTATAAGATCAGTAAACATGAGAAAAGTAAAAGAGATATTGTGCATATATTGATGAGTAGATGGGTAGATGTCATAATTTAGTATGCAAACACTTGACTTATGTTGTATATCTACAATCTACTAAAGATGATTCAACATCAGCAACAATGAAGCTATCAGCAATGCACAATAAGAATCCCTGTACAGAAAACAAAGAAAGAGAATTCTGAAGTAATTATACAGCAGTTAAACTAATACTAATTTTCACACAATATATATTTCCCAATTCTATCTCAGTAGATGGGAAAAGATAATACACCCAAGGAGTACATATCTGAGTGTCTCTAATTTTATTTGTCTTTTCAGGCATTCTATTTAGAGAGTTACCCCCAGATGCACCAATTAAAGCACAGGTCTGGAAACCATAACATCTATATTCCCTCCTTTCAAAAATCTATATATTACAATTCATTTGAACACAATAACATAACAGTTCTAGGGAGATTTGTCTTTACATGTTAGACAGGAAAATATATAATGGCCAAGAGAGATGAGTCCATATTACAGATGTTATTTAGTTGTGATTGAGCCGAATAAGCTGCTATTCCTGTGCCAGAAACATTTTTTTTCCATTTTGGCATCTTATAAAATACCAGACAAACCAGAATTGAAAAAAAAAATGTCTTTGTCTTCAAACAAGGATTCCAGCATTCAACTTCTTTAAAGCTCTTACCTGAGAATAATTTAAGTCAAAAATGTGTTCTTACCTTTATATTTATATGTACAGCTCATAATCTTATTTTGTGTTCTTCTTCATATGTGGCATGTAACACAACTGTAGCATGGCTGAGTTTACCAGCATATTTGTAGTAGCTATTCATAACCCTGCAAATACATTTGCCTTGCTAACTTGAGTTTACCTAATTTATTGACTTGGAATGCTGCACATTTAATTTAAAATGTAAACCTTTTTTAACAAAAAGAAATTCCTTGTGTAAATCTCTCCTTTTCATTATGAAAATATATTAGTCTAAATATATTCTTATTTTCATCCAAAAATAAGTTAGGTCTGTTTTGAATGTAATTATATATTATATTTTATTTAATAAAGATGATGTGTTCTATAGAATTAGAAATAGAATCAGCATTGGCAAATTATTATATATAAGGGAAAATAGAGGACTATTAAACATTTAACCATTATAGAATAAAATATTGAAGCTGTATTCAAAAATTTCAACAAGATCTTTCCCAAGATAGTTTTACATTATGATACCCTTAGGGCTCGCTTAAGAGAGAATGCATCTATCTAAACTGGGAATTCAAAAGACAGCCAGACATACTAATGAAGATTTATAACTTTATACGTTGTAGAGAATTTAACATTTTTAGACATACGTTTCAAAGACTGTTTTCATTATGAATTTTTAAGCATTTAGAAAAAAGTGTACAGTATGCAGGTTGAAAGTAAAAATGAATCTGTCTGCCTAAAGTGGAACTCTCTCTAGTTCACTAATATTCAAATTTTGCTGTTCTCAGCAGGATGCACAACATTAAAAAGCCATACACTCGATTTGTAGAAAGCATTATGACAGTTAGTCATCTGTTATTTCATTTATAACATTACTTATAAAGTTTTTGAACCATAAACATTGTCTTAAAGATGGAATGAGTGCCAGAATCTAGATTACTGAGATAATGTTTTCATCCAGTGAAAATATTTCTTCATATTTATTATTATTATTATTATTATTGTTTTTATTCATTTATTTATTTTGAAACTTTCTTTTTTCTTTTTTCTTTGTATTTGAAGAACTGCACTCAAGAACATAAATAAAAAATATATTTCAGTTCTATAGCTTGTAAAGGTTATGAAAATGGCAGATCTTGTAAAATTAAATCTTCATCACATAATATAAATTTGTCATAAAATTACATTTTTATAACACCTTTTTTTAAGTTAAAAAAACTGATAAAGAAGAAAAAAGTTTAACGAACCGAGAAGACTGATCTTAAAAAGGTAACAGCATACACCTCACAAGAGAACACCAAAAGGAAGACCAAAGCTTGCTAAGAGAAAACACCAAAAAATAGACATCACTCAAAAAGGAGACCCTTCCCTGGCTGGAAATCACCCTTCTGATGTATGCCCATAGGGTATACATGTATACAGTCAACAGATGGTGAACACTGATGGTAGTTAGCTTTATGGCTACTGAAGTGTAGCTACATAGAGGTTCCAAAAAGTAGATAATTATTTATTAAATACTGTATATTTATATAAAATGTATTTTTATAAGGAGCAAGAAACCTCCAGCAGGTGGTAAGAACTTTCCAACCATAACAGAGGAATGGGCATATCAGTAAAACTGAAATTGGTATGGACACAGCAGTTAGACCACTGCAACCATTTTACCAAAGAAGGGACGTTTGCATTTTTCTAGGGAATAGAAGTCCACTCTCACTGTGAGCCACAATTTATAGTCAGCTCAGCTTAAGGTGACACAAGCACCTCAAAACTGTTCTATAAAATAGATGTCACCCCATAAATGTACTGATGCCAGTCTAATGGTTCTCAAAGTTTATAAGATAAACCAATTCAAAGGTTATTTATATACTTGGGGATGCGAAAGGATATCCCAAAATGTGTCAGAGATTTGAAACTCATGTGGCTACTGTAAAATATAAAAGTAGGAGTGGTGAAAATAATTGATACACAATGTGATTTTTGAAGAGCATGGTTACCTTGGTTCTAGGGGAGGAGATATCATTAGCCTCTTAAAATATGAGCAATCTTTTGGATTTTCCATTTATGTACATGGCAGCCTGCAGGGTTTAACTGTGATTGGGGTTTAGATTATTATGTGGATTAGATTTATTCATATCATTTTTTACTATTTTTAACAATTTTCATCCTTATTTATTCCATTATTTTTCACCTTATTTAGTCTTTCACAGTCCACATTGATTTTTTATATTTTTATATAGTTTTCCATTCACTTTCACACATGTATTTGTATTATACATCACACATAAACACACTTTCCATCATTTATTTACACATCACCTTGTTCACTTAAACATTTCTCTCACCTCATTCTTTGCTCCTTCATCCACTTACTTTTCATTCTCCCTTTACATGTTTGTTATTTCCTGGTTCCCTCCCCTATCCAATTTTCAGTCACATTTTTTGTGTCTTCTGTGCTATTGCCTCCTTCTGATCCTTTATACACACTGGGGGTGTTGGAGCGTGGACCTGTGCAGATGTAGTTTGATGTGTGGGGCCTGTGGATACATCACAGTTTTCTGAACCGCTCTCCACTAGCTGGCAATTACTTTCATATTTACATTTACTTGCGATTGGATGTGTATCCACCATTACTTGCTCAGCTCATGGAGGCTTTTTATTATTCATTTTGTGACCGCCCTTTGGTATGATTTTTATTGTTTATGAACCTTATTTTATTTATGATTTTTTATTTATGTTTTCTAATGAATATTACCTTGACATTTACAGTATTAAAATATTTGCTGCAGTTGAATGCTATATACTTAATTGCTACTGTTTATCATTGCATGTTTGTTAGTATCATCACATAGACTACATTTAGGTTTAATATATTTTAGGAATCAAGGAATGTATGCAAATGTAATATAAGATCAAGAAAGTCTATATTAGGAAGCATTTAAACCAAGTCAACAAGCTCAATCACATGTATTAACAGGGATTCCAGAATATGATTTTTTTGTTATTTTTGGGAAAAGATTTATGATACTGGTGCCCACAGTCAGGAGAGAATTTTTAGCCAAATGGCAAGCATCATTAACTGAGTGAGGCATCACTGAATGATCCAGTCCCTTAATTGAAAAGTCAGTTGTTTTATAGTGACTCAAGAGAACTAAAAGAGTTGTCCACATTTTATTAGTACTCTATTCCGAGATTAAGTTAGTTCTCTGGATAGTTCTCTTAGCCTGCATTATAAAAATATATTTAGGCAAGAGCCCCTAACATATGACCTGGAGAAAGAGTTCATTCCAACTTTGAGGGCACTGTCCAATACCAAATCTAGAGTCCACTATCCGATGGACAGATACGCTCCAATATTATTTGAATAACATAAGAGTATGGCATTGAAAAAAATGATTTCTTCCAATTGTGAGAATTATTTTTACATCATGGGTGTGCTGGACCTTCTTTAAAATATAAAGTCAATATAAAATCAGAATATAAAAAGAATTAGCAATTGTAGGTACCCTTTTTTTTTTTTGCTGAATTGAATTAAAATAGACATTTATTTTAGTGGTAGAACTGTTTATGTCTTGAAACAAGATAAATTCCTTCATAAAGCACTTTAATTATTGATGTTACAGAATTTCTGAAACATTTCATTACTTCTGTGAGCGTTGTTTCTTCCTTTTTATCAAAACAACAGATCCTGTCTCAATTTAGGATTGTGATACTTTTCTATGAATACTGTACAATAGAAATATACAGCCTATTAGCCTGTTTCTCTTTAAAAAAATGTTGTTTTTATCAGTTCAGCCTGGTTATCTTATGAGTACAAAATAATATACACAAAAGGCCTGTGCATTTCTCTTGTCCAGTGCTGTTTATATAGGTATCATAACTGAAAAATGAGTCCATTAAATGTCAGAGGTTTGGATACATTAATATCCCATTAGGTCCATTTTTTAATGAAAAAAAATCAGTTAAACCAAACATATATTTCATATCAACAAAGATTTACAGCATTAGATTGTTAACACCAAACCTGTACTCCCTAGTAGAAGTAGAAGTTATGAATATATGCATCACAACTGATCAATGAATAAAGTATATATATATATATAGCTGTTTGGTGTTGTTATTTTAACTAGACATCCAATTAAGCTTTCAAATGTCATCTACTCTAAGAAAAATAATTTGGCATGTAGCCAACAGCCTTTGTTTGCCTTCTTTTTGTATAAATGTCAAAGCTTATTGTTCGTTCCAATCCATCATTGATTTTAATGTAGTCTAGCAAATTCTTAGATTTTACTCTAAATAAGCTCAACTGGATAACATATTAATTGGAATACTTTCACTTTTTTCAAACTTTTAGTGATTTTCTTTGTTGACTTTGAGGGAATCAAATCAGCTACCAAAGGTCAACATAAAGTTATATCTGCTTTACATTTTAGTTTTGTAGCACAGCAGGACTTACCCTGTAAGCTCATGCATTAGACAAAAAAACAAATGTTGTTATGAAAATAGCTTTACAGAAGGTCACAAGGAACATTTGCTTTTCAGCTCAATTCAGTTGTAGAATCTAAACCAGATCTTTAAATAGTATAGTATAGAGTATAGGATAGTTGATCAATACATATATAATTCAATATACAAAAATATATGCTCTGTTAAATGAAACAAACTGCAATATTATTTATGTCTGGTGATTGCTTTATGACAAATAACCATTATAAAATCCTAAACATAATACCTTTTGTATAAACGATCTATAGTACATCTATAAATTTAATAGGGCACACCTGGTGCTGCCTTTACAGAATCAGTAATGCCAGAAAATGTAAAAATATCATCTATTTCATTTCAAAAGGTTATTTTGACATTGCACTTATAAAATAGGTATCTTTGAATTCAAATTCTTGATAGACACCGAGGAGTTCCATGACCATATAAAAGCATGAGACTTCAGGCTGAGTAAATTACAGAAATGGGTACCTTATTCTTTCTAATACACATGGCAGTTTTTGAAAAACAAAACAAGATATATTGACACCTTGAAACGTGTTTCACCAATTGATAAGCAATGTTGCTAAAACAGCTTTTCTCATTTATTTTGTAGATCCACCTCTTGTTTGTGCCATTGTTTCACCAAGATTGTTAAAAAACTGCAATTCCCATAATGGCATGTCATCAACAAGAGAGTATTAGAAGAACCAGTTGATGATAATTTGTTCTTTTGTTTTACTTAAATGTATGTGTTGCAATAATATTACAGTATATTTTAGAAAGTGTGCAGGTTACTTCCTATATTTCCCATGATGTTCTGTAAAGTATTTAAGGACTTATTGATTAAAGGGTCAATTCAATTTGCTACAATTTGAATCACATTGCAAAAATAGTCACAAAATTAACTTCTGATTATTGTTTAAGTGCCAAATAAACATTTTGAACAACCATACAGTGGCAATCACTGTTGGATGTTGTGTGGCATAGTCAGTTGGATAGAAGTAGAATGCAGAGCCTGCCATCAGCCTCCCAATTCACCACTCTGATGTGGCAAAGTCAAATGGGAAAATTCGGAGCATTACACCTAGTCACATTCAATCCTTCAACACACTTCGCCACTTTGTCTGTAGTAGAAGTACTTGTGCATGAGCACGTAAAGTGATGTAAAGAGCTCCGTGAGATCGCAACTACCTTACCCACATTGCAGAGAATTTGCTTAATAAGTGAACATAGGAAAGTGGCGAATTCAGAGCTTTATACGACTATTCAGCCTTTAGTCAATAAGGCTCTTAGACACAGGACAGAATCAAATGTAGACAGAAGTGTTAAATAACTACTCCTTTTGCTATTATATCACAGAAATTTGTTTGCAGCCTTTTAATATTTTAGAGCCTGTGTGGCCACAAATCCCATGATCCCCTGTGATGTATTTACTCATAGAAAGGGTAGAGAGGCAGTTTGATGGAATGTAGAGTTAGTTAAGAGAAATGGTCTGGGAAAGTTGAAGCATCAACATGTTCCAAAATTATGATTTTTAACAGGAAAGTGGAGTAATTTTTCCTTTAAGTTATAATCATACAGTTGTAATGTCAGAAGATTATAAGGTTATAATTTACAGGAAGTTTCATGCACTTTCTCTGTATACTGTGTATAATATATAAATAATATAACATTTTGGTGTTTCATCCTCTTTGGCAATGAACCTTTCTTATTCCAGCTTTGCTGCTTTTATCTGTATTTTTGCACTGTAAACAGGTGAGTGGAAAAGTGGTTGATGGAGTCTATCTGCCACTAATATTTATCATTGCAGTAGCATAAATCCTGCTAATCTGTTGGTTTGCAATGTTTTATTGCTTATATAATTTTAAGAAGTGGATTTTGGGACCAGGATTTAGGAGAGACTGAAGAGCATGGGAATGAAAGTCACTCCCATACTCCATGCCACGTTTCTGTCTGGGTGTAACAGAGACACAGGTGTGCTTCACAGGAAGCCTTACATTTATCAGTGTTAAAACTCATTTGCCACTTTTCTGTCAAACTTCCAATATATCTGGATCCATCTGTAATAAAGTATATCCTCCTTTGTATTAACTACTATGCACAATTTAGTATCATTTGCAAAAATTACAATTTTACTATGCAATCCCTCATCAAGGTAATTTGTAAATATATTGAAAAGGGCACAAAACTGACCAATAGGGTAATCCACTTTTAACAGTAACCCAGTGTGAGTATGCACCATTAATAACTACCCTCTGTTTCCTACCACTGAACCAGTTACTAACCCACTTACACACATTTCCTCCAATCTAAGCATTTTCATTTTATGTAACAGCCTTTTATGTGTCACAGTATCAAATGCTTTGAATAGCAGGATAGTATCTCTTACAAAGACTTCATACATTTTACCCACAATATAAATTAGACTTACAGGTCTATAGTTTTCAGGCTCATACTTTGACCCATTTGTAAATATAGGGACCACATTTGCTATGCGCCAGTCCTGTGGAATAGTCCCTGTCAATATAGAGTCCTCAAATATAAATAGAAAAAAGATCCTACTTCCACACAGCTGCTGTAGTTTTAAAAGTCACTGCTTTAAATGCATCGTCCCATATCATATATATAATGTAAATTGAAGAAGAAAAGCAGTGCAAACTAATGTAGTATAACTACTGTGCTATTTATTTAGTGCATCATGATCAAATGATACCTCAATATTAAAAAGACCTTAGGATATGTATTGTCCGAACCTGGTGATGTATATTTTAATCATGTTAATCATGGCTTAGTACTTAATTCTGGGTTAGACAGACAATATTTAAGGGAGCAATGGTTTCTGTTTTAACCTTTTTATTATTTATGTAATTAAAAACATTTTTCAACAGCAAATTTAACTTTAATAGTTGTAAATTACACTTAAAATTATATTAATGATAACATTATACATTCCATTTTCCCATATCATCTCTGTTACAAAAATTCAACTTTACACCAAGTTACTTCAGCTTGTTTGACCTACCTCATATCTGATTATTTCTGTTTATCTTGCCTCCTCAATTAGCTAAACATTCGAGTACAGTTGATAATTACATTTGCAATAAAATGTGTTACAGTAATGTCATTATTAAAGTTTTAATTTGATTATATGAGTTACAAGTATAGATGACATATTAGAAACAAAATAAACATTTTTCAGTGATCAGCTAGTTATATTATTCACCGCAGTAGCCATAGTCAATGTAACCAGTTATTAACTGTTGGCCAGATACACATTTATTGCTGAATGCCCACAACTGTTTTCAAAGGCTAATGTCATGAGCAGCGCTTACCTTAGCTCCTGCGCTGCTCATGTTCCAGGCATCTTTGATGCCAGTAAGTACTGGGGCTGCGTGTACCCCAGCGCTTCCGGGTTCTCGGCCAATCATGGCCGGCTGATGTCAAGAGTGACGTCAGCAAGTGGGGGATTGAAAAAGGAGCACTGTGATTGGCACAGTGCTCAAGTATTGATGTTACATTCCTGTTAGGACTGGGATTCTCTATCCGATCAGCCTGGTGTTGATGCAAGTATTTACTTGCCTGCCTGCCTGCCTGCCTGTCTGCCAGCCTGCTACTCCCTACAGCTACAGCTCCTTAAAGGGATCATCTCTGCATTTAAAGGGATCAACTTCTATTGTGCTTTGAGCTGTTCCAAGTTTCCGACAGGGGTTCAAGTGAGTTCCATCTGCTACCAGTGGGGGGTTACCCTGAGGGTCGTGACCTGGGAGGTGCCTGCCGCAAAGGCCATACCCCCTTGCGGGGATTAAGGGTGAAAACCTGGCCCTCCTTAGACTTGGCGCCTCAGGGATAACCAGAGTCAACTCTTACTGTGGTACAGAGGATCCACATCTTCATTAAAGTCATGTCATCCTATTCCTCTCACTTCCTGTTTTATTCACGTGTGCACGTACACCTTAGTGCTTCCAGAAGGTGTACTACTTTATCCTGTTTCCCTCACGTTTAGTACGCCTTAATGCTTCTAGATGCGTAATGGGTTCTGGGTTCGCTATAGTGCCTCTAGTGGCGACCCTGGGTGTTTTGTTATACCTGTGACAGCTAAAATCAGATCAGTTACATTATAGCTTAGTATTCACTTACATTTACTTTGCACATTAAGCTAGAGCTAGGCAGCTGCATTATATTTGTTTCAGCAGCCACAGTAAATGTATAATATTAATATTATTATTTTCTAGTTAAATAGGAATTACTCAACTCTTTAATACAAGTTACTTGGCTAAGAGGTTTGCATCTACACAGTTATATTACACATAATGCTCCTCTCATAGACTTAAATCATTATATATAACTTTCCCCTAGATATCATAGAACATGATGAGAACATAGTGCTAACCCCCTGAAATATTGTTCTGCAATAATACCTCTCAGTAGTGGTTTAGTAAAATGGATTATTTACTGCAATAGCTTTCTGTGTATGTAGTCTCTTTTTTTCTATTACTAGGTTATTGTTGTCAGACTTCTAAATGACTAGTAGCTCATTCAATATCTTCAATCAGGTGTGCATTGTGCTTCTGTATTTTTGATCCCTAATGTAAAATTAACTATATGTATTGATAATATAAAAGAGAAAATAAATTATTCCACTTATATTATAAATGTTCTATAAAATAAATATTTTCATGTTCAAATGACCTCTATTTTTAACAGGCATGATTGTGATTAGGTCCAATCCACTTGGGGTAGAGTGCTGCAAACTCCGTAAAGCCCCACAGCACCATCTTTATTTGATACAGGGGGAACAGGAAGGAATGGTGCTATGGGGAAAAGGAGGCCTACTGCAATCCTACACCAGGACTATAGGGAGAGGGCCCCACTGCTAATCCTACATTGATTTATAGTTACGTCATTGATTAAACTTGTGCTGGTTCAATGTTATTGATTTATAAAGAATTAATGTACTTGTTCTGTTAATTATGGCAGTAAGGTGGACTGAAGTAAATTGCTGATCATGAACACCTATTAACTTTATAACTGTCATACATATAAATACAATGTCTCCACATTGTAAATAAGCATTATTGCATTAAGAGTTATCTGCCCATATATACAATGAAAATTGGACATATTATTTATCTCTTTTACCATAATATAGGGACATTAACGCTTCCTACATGCATGCCACAATTGTAAATAGTGATTACTGTACAATATGATGTCATTTTTAGCATAGATGAGCTATATACTGTATATATATATATATATATATATATATATATATAATGGTTTAATCTGATAACTTACCTTGATGTTCAAATTTGTCAGCTTGTTATGAATTCTTATCCTTTTGTTCAGGGAGCAATACCATAAAGCTGCATACATCAATGCATCCTGGTCATGTTGGTGCAATACTCTGAAGTGCATTTACACTTGTTTAGAATAAAGACATTTTATTAACAGCAAATGCATACCTTGCTTTAAAAAAATTGTTATAGCCGTAGAAGGGAACCAATACTTGGAAAAAAGAAACAAAACCAAAACCCTTGGAAAAAAATTAGACTCAAAAAACAAAATCAAAATATGGAATTGATTCAAACCCAAAACACAGTGTCAGAGCATATCTTGGATAATGTTTAGATTGATGTTCAGTTCAATAATGGAATCAGAAAACATGCATCGTGGACACCAGTACCATCAGGAAAGGGTAATTATTTTAATTGATTTACACAGTATATTCCTTCCTGGATTGAAGTAGAGCTTTAAAGTTTTTTAATGTTTTACAAAACAATTCTATAACCACTACTGCTATCTTTATTTCTGCTGTCATTTCATGCAGCATGTTCTCAACAGATATAACCTTTGATAAGGCCTAAACTGGTCAATACTTTTATTGTTTCAAACAATAGACTATTGCAATTTAGTAACATTGGAGTCATTTTCAGAGGCACAGACTTTTTTATGTCTTGTAAAGTGTTTTGAATGTCAAGTGATGTCTTTGCTCTCCTGAATTGTTAAAAAAAGGAGTATGCTTTATTTAAAAGAGGAATGAACATGAAAGGAGTATGCTTTATTTAAAAGAGGAATGAACAAGAATTCAACTTATTACATGTAACATATCACAATGGCATATTATAAAAGCTATCAACTTTTTTTTTTTTTTACTGGGCTTTTGAAAAAGTAAAAACAGAAGGCAGATAAATGAATTACATTAAAACTATATTAAAAACATGTTTTCATTGTATTGGGTGAATTAAACAATTGCATGCATGGTTGTACACACAATAATGACAATGTCACTGGCATTGGCTTCTTTCCAAAGTAATGTACAGTTTACAGTGATATATCACAATATCTTTTGGATATTTTACCTTGCAGGTGTTTTGGAAAAAAATGTAAGCAGTGTCTATATTGACTTAACATTGCAAAATTAACACATGTAACATTGTGAATAACTTTGATGCAAGCAAGTAGATGATTGCAGAAATGATTTATGTTGCGTGTGTAGAGAGAATCCCTTGTGGCATTTCCTATTTATATGTATATATGCAAATATGATTATAAAGAATATTCTGTTCTCACTGCAAACTACTCTATACAGTACACTCTGTTTTGCTTGTTATTGAAAGAAAATGAATGGTTAATAAGCCGTTCTTATAAAAAAATATATGATTTATTTTTAATTTTACTGCAAGCGAATTAATAATTTTTGGAAGAATAATGGAAAAGATGGATTGAACCTGATAGAAAGAAGAGGTTTTTTTGGGGGGGTTTTTTTTGTGCCAGGGAAGAGGCTTCTTGGGATTTGTTAAAGGGGCACTAATGCCTGTAAAAAGTAGAGCTTGGAAAAAAGGTTTTCAGCTAATCCTAGTCATTCCTTCCTTAAAGGGGAGCTAATGGTCAAAAGGAAGAAAGACTTATTAGAAACCTTACCTCATATAGAGGTGTATTGCTACAGTCACAGCATGAGCTGTGCTGTAATTAGCCAGCACCCGATGCTTGTTCAGCAATGCAGGCTGACAGAGAAACTAGCGCAAAGCTCCTCCCGACTTGTTTCACTGGCATCACACATAATCACACTCATTGCGGGGAGCGTTGTCATTGGCCTCTGCAATGAACGTGATGATATTTTAACCATTTATCACCACTGATAAAACAAGTCGGGAAGAGCTTTACACTGGCTTCTCAGTCAGCCTGCGCTGATGAACATGCCCTGTATGGAGAGAGAGGGCTCTGTGCCCTGTATGGAGAGAGAGGGCTCTGTGCCCTGTATGGAGAGAGAGAGCTCTGTGCCCAATATGGAGAGAGCGAGAGCTCTGTGTCCTGTACAGAGAGTGAGGGCTCCATTCCCTGTAAGGAGAGAGAGGGCTCCGTGTCCTGTAGAGAGAGTGAGGGCTC
>WMED01017038.1:0-13120 GCA_019650415.1 Pipa parva | reverse complement strand
TCATCCTCACAATGTGCCACTAACTGTATATAAGTTAATATTACATCCCTTTCTATGCCTCCCTGTCCCCACACACCAAGTGGGAGGAGCTTTGCGCTGGCTTCTCTGTCAGCCTGTGGTTTGAAGAAGCATTGGGTGCTGGGTAATTGCAGCACAGTTCATGTTGTGACTGCAGCTATCCACCCCTATATAAGGTAAGTTTTTTAATAAGTCTTTTTTGTTTTATACATTTATTTCTCCTTTAAGAAAACAGTTGTACAAATTGGCTGTAATTTGTGAAGCAGGTGAATGATATATGGCAGTTCATGAAGATTTCAATTAATAAATCTAGTTGATAGTTCCCCTTTAAACTTTTCAAAGAAGGAGCAATACAGTAGATGGAAAAAGGGTACCGTTTCAGAGAAAAATAAAATTGGCTGTGGCCAGGGGGAGAAGCAATTCGGAGTAAGGACAATGACATCAGACGATTTCTTTGTGATGGGAGAATAAGGTTAGTACGATAAATAAAGTGGGGAAAATAATGTGACATACTAAATACAACTTACATAGATACAAGAAGAAAGAAGAGACTGAGTTAATAAAAAAAATATCACACCCTGCTTATCATGAACCAAAAGGCGCTTTATTCATTTTATCATAATGGATGTGGCTTTCCTGAAAGTAAAATAGATTACAAAATGGGATTTCAAAGACAGCGATGAAAAGGCAGAAATGCGCATAATGTCCGTTCAAACAGCCACTTGAATTAGCGGACTGTCTTTGATGAGTAAAATGATTTGTACGTTGAATAGATGACACGCTTTCAGAGTTGCATGTAAATGCATCATAAAAGATTGTCCTTCCATGTGGTTTCCAGGGAAAGAAAAAACAGTCTGAAAAATACAGATAAAAAGAATCTAAGCTTCAGAGGCCCTGACTCACCACAGCGCCGGGGCGAATGCCAGACCGGGGAGAAGAAAACCCCCCCCTCGATGTATTGGAAGATTTTAACGGAAAGATTGAGAAATGGGATTCAGATATCACAAAGGCTTTTCTGCTGATTTGCCAGATCCATGAAAGAAACATTATATTTGCATTGACTCATGCTTTACTTTGGACTTATTCATAGAGTGGCAAATTCATTTGACGTGCCTAGTCCTGTTTATTTGTGAATTTAGAATGATTGCATCTAGCATACTCAGGGGGTCATTCATTAAAGGCCGAATTGACCTTGCATAGCAGCTCTGTGTCTGTTTGAGTCAATACGATTGGGAAGTCGTGAATTCACTTCTCCTAATTTATGAAGCAGCGGACAGCAGCAGACAGCAACAGACGCAGTCGCATGCGTGTACATGTGTGCAACGTAGTCAGTCGAACAATAGTAGGGTGAGAAGTCATGTGGAGTGAGTTGAATTCCTCCAGTGAAGGGTAATGACGTCAGTCTTATCATATCTCATTAACTGTATATAAGTGAAAAATACTTATCTGTCACCTTGTGCCTAGTTCATGTTTAGTAGAAGACTAATTTAGTCACAGTCGCCACTTTTGAATGAATAGTCGCCTTACGCAACACTGGAGCCATGCCAACAACCCCTCAATTCACCAGTCTGGTCTGGCGAAGGCAAACAGGTGAAATCGGAGCAGTACTCCCTGCAGAATCCGCCCCTCGACAGGCTCCGTCACATGCTGAATAGCCAAAATACCTGTGCACGCGCACGCAAATTGATGCGAAGAGCTCTATAAATCCATGACTGGAGTAAGCGTCAGAATTGGTTTGCGAATTGGTCACATTACAGAGATTGATTGAAGTGTTAAAGATTCAGTTGGGTAAAATGTCAATGCAGCCAGAACTTCAGCAGTGACATCACAGGTCATTTATAATATATTAAAAATACATTATACTGCTGCTGTGAGCCTGCAGAGCTGTGCAAATATCAATGGGACAGCACAGGGCTAATCTGGATTTTTTTAATGCCAAAGTTTAGGAGGCAGTTAAGTGGGCTTCTTTGTTATGTATTTTCTGGAGTAGCATTTAATTCTTCTTTAAAGCACTACAATCTCACTCCCCATTAGGAAATAATGAGCTCCTGCATTGCATTGTTCCCTAACAGGACAAGGCATCCAATCAGATGTCTCAGACACCCCCCCTTCCCTCTCTCTCTTACACTTGGGTCTAAGGCACAGACAGATCTTCATAGAGTTCAATGTGTTCAAGGAGATAAAGAAATACAAAGCAATTAGGAGTTCATCCTTAAGGATAACATTTTTGCAGGTACTTTATAGGAACGACCTCAAACAGGTTCACAGTCATTTTTGTGTAGAAGGAAGAAATGACCTGTGAACCTGTTTGATGTCGTGCCTTTGGTGGGATTGGTAGATCGCTGCAATCACTGCGAGTTGATGGACTTTGACTTGTTTTATTGAATTTATTTCTGATTCTGTTTTTATTTGTTAAGAGCGCCGGGTTTTGTTTTTGTTTTTGCACTGCGTTGTTCCTTGTTGGGAATTGATGTGCTATATGTATTGTGACTTAAGAGGAATAACTCTCACGGCCAATCCAAATGGGCCTTTTTCTTTCTGATTGTTACTGCTTCTCTACATGTTCAGCTGGAGATGGAACAAAAAATAAAAACCGCAAAAAACTAAAAATTACAAAAAAAAATAACAACAGATAAAAATTTCCATAAATACCAATATTGACAACATACATGAATATCTAATCATTCTTAAAGTGACCCTCCCTTTCTTTGCCCCTATAATCTGTTTAATGACACAGCTGGGGCATTCAGTCATTTTCCTTGTGTAGAGACCATACCCAGGTTGTAGTGCATTTAGTCCTGTCATGGGCCTTTAAGAGTTCCTAACACCCCTTGGGTCAACTACAGTCAAAAAAATAAATAAATAAAATGAATGTACCTCCAATTGGTTACTTGTCCTTGTAATCTTGTAGTGCAGTATCCAAGTTGGTAGAGAAAGACACTCAGCAGTCCTGATGCTTTTCCAAAACGTTTTCCAAACTTTAATTGCAAATTCAGCTCAAAACATATGTACATTATACAATATATTTCCAAAAGGTACAGTCTCATCCATGAGTACATCAAAATCTTGGCAGGTTATAATCCATAGATGTAAAACAGGGGGCTCTCTCTCCTGAGCCCTACATGCTGTTTCCTTCTCTCTCCAGCACTTCCCACTAAGAGAGCTCACTTTACTTCCTGCACTAAGATATTTATAAACTCTAGCTGACCCCAGCCTGTGACTCATCAATACATATTAACTATTCACAGTTTCCAGTAGATGGCGCTGTCTACTCATAAATAGGGCTGATCTCTTACCCAAAGGGTATAAACACAAAAGGAACCTTGGATTGAATATAAAACACTTTTCCACAAATTATATCAATTTAAGTGTATATATCTGTACACTAAACTTGCACTCACTATTTCTACTAGCTTCTGGTTATATCTGTTATTTACTTGTAACCCTCTTCAACAGATCTGAAGTTCCTCCGGCTCCTCAAACATTTCAGTCATACATCTTACTCTACCTTTTCCACATGTTCCAGTCAACTCTATTTTCCATTTTATTCTAAGTTTGGTCACTGTAAAGAGACACTAAAACCAGTAAAAAAAAAAAAAGTTCTTTTTATTTATAGTCCTCCTAGTTTTAAGTACAAGTACCAGTTTTGCAGTATAATTCTAGCAATATAAGTAAAAACAAGTACTTGGAGCAGAGGCTATCAGCTAATCCTAGCCCCTCCTCCTGTTACCTCTGGGCGGCATTTGGGTTATTGAACAGCATTTGACTCTGAGTTGTGTTTGGTTGTTTTTCTCCAGTTTTTCAGTCACTCAAAGCTGCCTTGCACTAAGTTTTCTAAAGCAAGTGAAAGTGAATTTTAATTACGGTAGTTTCAGGAGCAGGGAGCATGCTCAGTTAGTGAACGTAGCCCTTGACTAAATGAGGAGGGGCTAGGGTTAGCTGAAAACCTGATTAACTGTAGTCTCTGCCCCTGTGGAACTTGCAATCTAGTGTCCCTATGAATTCACACAGACAGATCCAGACTAGGCCAACTTAATAAGGGCTTAATTATCCTAGTATGTTTTTGAATCATGGGAGTATGGAGAGAATATATAAACTCCAGGCAGATGATGTTCAGGGTGGGATTAAACCCATTTTTAGGGCCCAGTGCTTCAAAGCAGCAACCATTCGACAAAGCAGAGTATGCGAACATTGTATACATAATTACAATAAGATGCATAATTGCATATACAGATTTTAATCAATAGGAATATATATATATATATATATATATATATATATATATATATATATCTCAGTAAATAAAAACAGATGGATTCCTACAATGACCAAAATATGTGAATTCCAGTTTTTCTGCCGCGTCGGCCAGATAGATTCTGTGCATCCTGTACTTGCAGGAAAATCAATAAACTAATAAAAAAAGTAAATTATACTGCAATAGGACTTATCAAAATTTGTTTTTCCCAAGGAAAAATTGATTTCTCTTTTTTTTTTATAGATGAAATGTAGCCGGAACTCTGATGTTCATTATTCTACAAATGGGGAATTTGTTGATTAAAATACATTGTGAAGTGCGCAAAGGGCAATAAAGTTTGGCGACCAGTCGGTAATAAGATCTGATCAGCCCAGCTCAAGTTTGACTTATGAAAGGGTTCTAGTTGATGTGGGTTCCTGGTCTTCTGCTCATGTTAAAAGACCTCTCTCTGCTGAGTTTTTAAATACGACGTGAGAAAAGAGTTGACGGAAAATCTGCCCAAGAATATCATTATTCATTAATGAAGATTGGTTGAAGGGAAAGGCTTTTTTTTTTAGATGACAGATTCGAAAGGGACTGAAAGAATTAAAGTCATTTTACAAACGTATCATTGTGGGCTACTTCTTTTTCTAAAAGTAAATTTTGTTTTGGTTAAAATGTTTCAACAACCCTCTGACACGGAGTTGAATAAATTTCTTTATTGTTTGGTTTTATGCTTCTGTCTATAGATAGCCGCTCTCTCATTAGGACGTGTTTAACAAAGAACAGTTAGCACAATGAATTTGCCAAAAATATGACATTGTTTTAAAATGTTACCATTTCATATTTGATGATAGTTCCCAGCATTGTTCTGGAGGTATATTTATGAAAGACATTGCAGTGACATCACACCTTATTACATAATTAGTGAGCTTGAGAAGTCTTAATTCCCCAGTGTGAATTAGTTTTTTTAATACATCTAATAAAATGCCATATTAAGGTTTGAAAATTCACCACCAACCACTGAAATCTATCCCGTGCACGGTGATTCCAATCTATTAATTCTTGTCATTGTTCTAAGACTGACTGCCCTGTCTGGTTCAATTTTCATTGAAAAGAGTGTCATAACAAATGCTTTGGTATCAAAAGACTGATTAAGTCTAAGAAACGGTTCTCAACCTGTTGTTTGCGGGTCCACCCACACGCCGATACACCTCGGTGTGACAACGTCATCGCGGGGGTCGTGGCCTAAGTTAGGTTGAGAACCACTGGTATACCAAGTATATTGAGAAAGTACTCCCAAACAATATATTCTTAAAGGTATAGCAACTGCAAGCTAAAAGGATGGTTGTATGGTACCATCACACTGAAGTCTGGTCCAACTTCCTAGATAGTAACTCTGTTATACTACAAGTAACCGATACCTGGTATAGAAAGTATACTCTACAATACATTTTCATCCTATTTGATTTTATTTTCACTGCAGTGTTTGATGTTGTTAATCACTCTGTCCTGCCTCAGATTCTACAGATTTTTGACATAAAAATCGAATGAATTGTTCATGAATTTATTCAATCAATTGAACATGAAGTACTTCAGATTTTCAGATAAAGGATCCCTGTCTCAATAACCCTGCCTGCGAAGCTATGTACTTGTGCAAAGGAAAGTTCCTCCCATGAGGAACTGTAACTCGTATAAAACTTTAGTAAGCAACATTCTTGTCTACTTGCCACAAAAATACACAAGCCTTAAATACAATACACTGCATCTCCATCATTTCAATTCTATTCTATAATCTGCCTCTTGCTCACAACATACAATCAGTCTGATTTTTATAACTTAATTCCATATTCCTAACTGCCTCTCTCTTATGGAATATTGGAAGACTTTCTCCATGGCTGTATTTACAAAAGATACCAGCTCCCCCTAAAACCTTTACCCATTCTTTCACCTCTGTATTTCTACCTTTACTCATCTAAGTTGTGTAATGCTATCATTAATGTGCTCCCATAGCTTTCTGTAGAACCATGTCTCGTGCCTACATCCCAGTGGTACCCAAGTCAGTTCACTCTACATGGACTGTTACTGCTTATAGAATGATTAAAATACTACAAGGAAAACTAGGGTCTTTATTAACAAACAGTGAATTCACATGTCAAAATTATTTTTTTAATAAGTGGTCTGAGTAATGTCCCAGACCATGAGAGTGTTATCCAAATTGCTGTACATGAAGATCTTTGCTGCATATGCAAAGTTGCTGAAGTATCAAACAGTTTGGGAATAGCCTGCTGGGACATGGAGCTGGCCCACTCAACAGATCAGCCTGACTGGGCAGCCTTTCTCCCCACTTGCCGGAATGGTGTGTGACATCATATGTCATGTGACATCAGCCAATGAGGAGGGAGCATCCCAGTAGGCCATCCTCCAGCCAGTCAGACCCAGCCACCATAATATAATGTATCTACAGGACAAAGTACACTCTGATAAATATTCCTTTAAATGTTCAGCTTGTACTAGACCAGCGGTTCTCAACCTGTGGGTCGCGACCCCGGCGGGGGTTGCAAGACCATCCCACAGGGGTCGAGAACAGCTGTACTAGACAGAATCCATTGGCAGCTGTCAGATTACTTCATCAGTAAAAAAAAAAAAAAAAAAAGAAAATCAATTGTAATTCTAGTCTTTACATTAAGAAGGAAGTAATTGAGAAATACAATTCGTTCATTCAAGAGATTAAAATCTAGAAGAGAAAGCTACTTGGACATTTCCAGCGAATGCCCTAAAGAGCAAAAAAAAAAAAAAAAAAACTATTTAATATTTATTATATGTTCCAACTTGTATATTTCATCTTCCTCTTCTTTGCCTTTTCATTTTCCGCTCCTTTATATTTCTATATACATTTTCTATAGATTTATACATTGTGTAATACTAGAATGGCAACACGAAGAGCCACATTCTTTCAATCCTACATGTAATAAAGAAAAATGCCTTATTTTAATTCTTCTCCTTCTAAATCATGGCCAAGCTTTGTTCTTCATTTTACTAAATGGTTCTCAGCTCCCTCTGTGCCTTCCAAGAGTCAATTTTAACTCCCGTCATAAAATAAAAAATTGTAAAGAGGATTTTCTTCCCCCACACCCCCTAAACTACTTGAATTTTAGATTTTATACCTACATGGGCACTTTTAAATAGAAATAGCTACATATTACAAGTTGGAGTCTACCGTTTATTTTCCTGCATTTTCTGCTTAGATTTCACATTTATATTACGACTTCTTTCATCTCTGGAGGGGCCATAAGGAAATCCTGGTACAGATTCTCTATTTAATTATGCATTTCTATGCATTCATGTTGGATATGTTAAAACCTTTGCTATGAATTATTTTGGCTTTCTCCCTTTTGAACAATTTAAAGGAGAAGTAATGGCTCATTTGGTCAAGGGATGATTTGCAAAGGGGAGGTGGAGAGATACTTACTGATCGGGTTATACTCTCCAGTACTGACTCCTGCTGTCACTATCAAAAGCCAATCTCTTCTGCTGTGTAAAGCTTTGTGATCCTCTTCATTTCCTGCTACCTTTTCACAGTAAACTGCTTCTGAGCATGCTCACCTCAGTGACTTTGAATGGAAAGCAGGAAATTAAGGGGATCGTATGCATTGCTTAGCAAAAGAGACTGACTTGATAGTGACAGCTGGAGGCAGACAGCAGGAGGCAGTGCTAGAGAGTAAAACTCTGATTGGTATGTATCTTCCCCTTGCAAATCACTTCTTTATCAAATAAGCCTTTACTTCTCCTTTAATGTGGACCTGTCAGGTCCACTCAACAGATTTTTTTTTTTTAGGAAGCCGGGAGTTGTCTCAGCTGAATGGCAAAAGCACTCAGCTAAGACTGCAGTAAAAGAAGCAAACTCCCTGATTCTTCTCTGCTCCAATGCCCAACTTGAATCAAAAGTCGGATTGGGTGGAGATAAATGATGATTGATTGACATTATAGCTCCTCCAATTAGATCCCTGCTACATCGGGATTTAAGGGATCTGACTGGAGGAACTTTAATGTCAGTCATCTTTTTAGCATTCAGCTAAGACAATTCCCTACTTCATAAAGAAAAGTTTGTTAAGTGGACCTGACAGGTCCACTTTAAGTATTTGATCATTTTTTCAGCTACAAACTCTCCTGATGAAGCCTTGTTTGGGCAAAACGCGTAGAGAGTAGCGCCAATACTACTAGGAGGAGGCTTTTTACAGATTGTAGGTGTATATTTCTGAAGGTGTTTCACCCGTTATCCTTACAGTATTTATACTGCATTTTGTATATTTTAGCCTTATCTTTTCTCTGCTGTACATTTCTACCCAGAGCAGTATGTAAGTACCAATTTTATATTCCCCATTTTTTTTGTGTTTATTATTATTATTAAAAGTTTTTTACACTATCTCTGGGAGAATGTCTGATATATGTTTTGCAACATATGCATTTTAATAACATGTTTTTTACCGTGCCACATTTTTTTGGGAGGAAGGAGCTCTTTTATTTTTACATTTTATCTGCATGATTTGCATCCAGCTATTTTTAAATAGCCTACCAATTCCCAGTTATGTAACCTGAGGATTTGTCTCATTGGTTACCGCTGCATGTGGACATATTGCGTGTTATTGCTGATCGTTAGTACGTCACAACACCTGAGGTGTTTTGGAATGCTGATTGGAGGATATCTGTATATGGCCAGGAATCTCTGAAGGCTTATTGTCTCATTTAAATCTGGTGAGCAGTTAGCATCTACTGATATCCACTGATATTTGTTTTATGGTGGTGTTGTATTTTTTCTACACATTCCTGGGCACGTTTGGGAGTTTCCTACATCATATTATCGTTATTTCACGGATTCAGGCACCATTGCGTGCAATTTTCTTTTGCGCTTTTTTCACAGAAATTCGTTTTTGGAGGTTTTTGCTTTGGACACACCCAAGAGAAGAAAGCTGCATTTGTATTTGAGTTCATATCATTCATCTGGGGACTTTTTTCACCTGATTGACTTACTTTTTCTTTATTGTTTGTGTTATATTCACTAGTTATACATCATTTTATGCGCTGCTAATTGTTTGTTGTTTGTTTTTTGATATAGTTTGTACAGGTTTTCATATTGATAGTCTGGGAAGCCCCTTTAATTATAAGATCTTCCAAGCCAATGTTTCCCAGCTCTAATCCTAAAATATCCCAACAGGTGACATTTTGAATCCTTGGTGATTTGACTATTCTAATCTTTTAAAGAAAACACTGTAACTTCATCCTGGTTTAGACAAGTCCATATTTAATGGGGCATTTACTTTATCACTCTGCATTTTACTTGGTTCTTGAGAAAAACTCTCTCTCCTTATCTCTCATTACACCACCCCCTCATTATTTTTTAAATACTTTCTGTTTTACCCTTTCTACAATTTTTATAATTAAAGATCATTTAGGGGTTTACCTTACTCTCGCTGGGAGTGTGGCTTCCCGTCTCTAGCTTGGCTGCTTTCAGTTGTCTTTTTACATAATTTGTTTCAAGCTTCATACTTTGTAGTGCTGTTTTCTTCTTTATCTTCTCTTTAAGGAGAACAATCTCGTCACCGGCCATATAATTTTTTTTTTCTAATGAGAAACCTTTCAAAATGTATTTTAATCTTCTGTCACTATAATGACAATGGCTGCATAAAATGATGACAGATACTGGAGATGAGCACTACGTGCTGCTTTTTGGCAGAACATCACTCTTCTTAGTTACTGGTTCAGAGAGAATAGATGAAATAACTTCTAGGAAATTATTAGAGAGGAACGCAGATCACATGATGCCTTCAGCGGAATATCCATAAGAAATATTATAGAATGTGGCAGGTGATACATTATCAAGCACTCAAATAAAATGCATAGGGAGGACTGCATTTAATGATTGCACTGAAAAAAAGAACAATGTGAAATATTTCCCTTTTGTAAGGTTTGGAAATGACCGGGGATTTTGTGGATCTGTTTTAAACAAAATAGCATGATTTTCCCTATAGCTTTTCACTTTTATACAGAAAGATTACACAACCCATTACCTGTTTTAGGGCAAAATTGAATAAACTCGAAAAAAAGCCAGATTTTGCTTTTCTGAGTTGATTCCCGCGAGATCTCGGAAGTTTCTCGCGGTTAAATATGGCGAGAAATTTTTTTCAATTGATGTTTTACGGACCGAAACTTTTCAATCGCATTTTTCGGTGGAAAGGTAAGCCTTACTTTACATGAGTAGTATCCTTTCCTTTGAAATATTTGATCGAACAACTCGATCGAAAGGTTTTCATCGGTAAATATCGATCAGGAAAAAAAATCTTGCCATACTTACCACAAAAAACTTCTGAGATCTCGCTGGGAATAAATTCGGAAAAGCAAAATCGGGCTTTTACGAGTTTATGAAATTTCGACCTAAAATGCAATTACGATATATACAGAATGGTTAAAAAACGACAGTAGACAACCTCTGTGAGGATCCGTCTAAATAAATGAAGGAGGAGGAGACGGGCAGTAATGTACCACAGTGCTCTTGGCACCAGCTAATCCCTGGGTGCGGAGTCTAAGGAGCCCTCCGCTCTTCACCTTTGACCCCCGCAAAGAGGTATGGGCTTTGTAGCCGAGGACTCCCAGGTTGCGGTCCCAAGAACTAGCTGACCATTGGTGGAAGGCAAGGGCACCAACTATGGCTGAACAGACACAAGTAAGGCTAGCTAGGAATCAGGAACACACAGGCAGACAGGCAGGCAGGCAGACTGTATGCAGGAACAAAAGGGCAGGCTGTGAGAGGTACACAACTGTAATGCAGGGAAGCAGGCTGGCTTCGGGGATAGACACTTTATTACATAACAAGGCAAGCCACTAGAACTCTTAGGCTGGGAGAGTTTTATAACCGGGCACTTAAACTAAGGGAGAGCGCCCTTATATACTATTACTGCCAGGCAGTTGATCGCGACGCGACCACGTTATAAGCGCGCGCTGGAGATGTGTGGGTGCGTTCGTGTGGAGGAGGCGCGCAGGGAAGAGCCGCGGCTCGGACGCCGCACCGAGGGAGCCAGGAGTGAGGTAAATTTCCTGACAACCTCTCTGTTAATCTGCGTCCCTTAGTTTGAAGTTGAGCATCTCCTAGATATACCACTTGGAAATATTAAATACTTGCTCCACAAACTTATGCGTTACTAGAAACACCAAGGCTGAATTGCTAATGATAAATCATTAGTTCACGTGACTCAATGAAACTTCTAGCCATGCTGCTGTCCTGGCAGACAATCACCCCTTGATAAGCACTAAAATATGTCAACCAAGGGAAACAAGTGACTACCTTACCATTGCAAATCAAATTTCTGCAAAGAATTTAGATTCAACAAAACTCCCAATAAGCTACTTTAGCTAAATTAGAGAACTCCATACTCTCCCAGGAAGGATTCAGAGAGTATTTGCAACCGTTGTATGTATGCCACTTATGCAGTGCTGTACAATTCAGCAGTACAAATATAGTACAGACATGGGAACTGTTGTGAAATGTAACTATCTTATAAATAAATCAAGCAATCTAAAAAGATTCTTTTTCACATAAAAACAGATTTTTTTTTTTTCAAGGCTATCTGTATCATTTGGCTTGAAAATAAATTGCTCAAATCTCAAAGAAACTAAGATTCATTTATCGACAATGTAATTTTCCCATTTAGAATATTTTCCATTAACACCATGTTAAATCCCACAATCACTTTTCAAATAATATAGGTTTAAATGGTAGCTCGTGAAGTTAATTCGGCATGCTTCAGAAATAACATCCCATTCATGAGAGCAAACAGAACTCATACTTTGAGAAAATTGTCTAACATCTGCTGAGACTTAAGGAAGAAAAGAATGATACAGTGGCGTGATTCATCAGATATTCAATGCCTTGATACTTATCTTTCCATATACCTTTTGAATGAAATAACTACCACTTCTACTTTATTTACAAAAGGTCAAAACTTTAATTAACATAGACAACAAAAGTTATACATATTAAAGGGGCGATTTACTTTCAGCACTCTGAGTACTTTTGGCAAAGCCTGTGCATATACATTTTTTAGAAATAGAGAAAAGTATAATTTTGCAGAGGATAAGTAATTTGGCCACTCCTCTTCCTTGATTGACAGATCACATTATGTTTGTGGTTTCTATGTATGTAATAGTGTAGGGAACTCAATCTAAAAATCTACACCCTAGTATCAGCATGTTTGGCATTCTTATCTAAATACTTGCGAATCAGAACACAAGAGAGCACAAAAAGGACACAGTGTCCAATCTAGGTCCCATTTATCTATATAGTTACAGAATAACAATTCAGAAATTTCCAAACATTTCAATTTTCTAAATTCACAGTGAGCTGAAACATAGTTTAACACTCACATAAATAAGTAAACCTGGTTTTGTTACTTTCCCAGAATGCTTAATACAATCACTTTTAAATTTGGGAAAAATTTAATAAAGTCGAAAATATCGATATCATGATATTGGCCGTTTTTACAGATATCGCGATATGAGACATTTTTGACGATATCGTGATATCAATAATATTGCGATATCGAAGTTTGATCAAAATTTTTAATCGGTTCATTTCTATAGAAACAAAATCCATAATATCACTTGAAATTCGATATCGCGATATCGATATTGCTGATATCAGAAATTTGGCTGATATCGCTATATCGGCAACATCGATATCGCGATGCTGGCAAAAATTGATATTACCAATATCGCAATATCAATATTTTCAATTTTATTAAATTTCGCCCAGCCTACCGTATATACTCGAGTATAAGTTGACCTCGTGTATAAGTCGAGGTCAGGTTTTGTGCC
>WMED01017037.1:0-13120 GCA_019650415.1 Pipa parva | reverse complement strand
AGAGACCAAATCCATATAAAAATAAAGTCAATATTTCAACCCTTTCTTTAACAATTGCTTGTGCTGGGTTAACGACACCTTTCAGAGTTGAAAAAAAAAGTGGATGACAGTTTATAGGTTCTGATTGGTTATTTAGCATTATCCAGCCTGTCAGTCAATTCCTTAACACTGAACAGGAAGTGGCTGAGAGAGGGAAGCAGCTTCAGTAACAAACTGGTGCTAAATTGTGAAGGGTGGAAATAAATAAATAATTTATATGACAGAAAGCATTTATGTAACCTTTATTTAACAGTGCCAAACAGACAGCAAATAACGTTGGTGCCTAAACTGTTCCTTTAAACAGTGGATAAATGATGTACCATTTACATATCTCTTTAAATAATTCCACTTTGGTGATGTATACACTCTTGCTAGACAGTAACATTCTGCTGATTTGTATTTCTTTTTCATTATTTGCATCTGATATTGGAGCATATTCAGTGTTATTTTAGTGATTCAGACCCAACACTTACAGGAAGTAGAATAATGATATCATGGAGTTGACATGTTTTTATCTAGATAACATGATTGTATTCAGTTTATGATTGAGAAGGAGACTCAAGCAAGAGCCATCTCTGCTGGGGCACTTCTCATGGGGACCCCTTTGGGACAGTGAGATGCTTTCATTCAGTTACATTTTCATATATTTTAATTTGAACTTTATTTTATGTCATCCCCGTTAGGATTGTTATGTAGAAACTGTTTTTGTCCAAATCTAAACCTTTCCACAATGACACTAACCCATCAATAGATTCCCTACCATATTTATGTTCTGCAGCAGATATCACATTGGTTTCATTTTTATTTTTCTAAGTGAGGATTATCTTAACTTCACTAAATTCCTTTTTTTTTTGGTGGGAAAAAGGAGTTCTTAGGAAAATAAATAAATAATGTTTGCATTTAATTCATTATCTCCATTTTTTTTTCTCAGATTACTTTAAGTTTTAATGGAAAATATCCTTCAAAATTATCTATGAACTGATGGAAGTGGTTTGATCTATGGTCTTTCAGATTATTAACTGTTTTACTGCCAACATAAAGACGTTTGTTTGCTGATCTTGTGACATTGATTGGTCTTAAATTCAAAGCATATAGCAGATGATGAGGAAATGAAAGACTTGTCTGTATATCTTTTGCTGCTTATCTAAATGTTTAGACATGTTGATGAATTGTTGTGGAAATTGTCTTCTCAAAATACTCCTAACCACACACACAGGAAATTGCTCTCATTTTAGACAGAGTCAGAGAGTAAAACACTAATGAGTTTATTTAGTTAGGTTTATCTAATCCTTTTTTTTTTGTTTCAGATATTTCTTGGAAGAGAACAAATCTGCTCTCTTGAAGGTTATGTTATAAATACACTGTATAGAGGGCTTACGCTAATGGTCATAAATCAACAGGTCATCTGGTGAATATCATTAGAGTCTGGTTTTTCCAGATAATAGATGTGTGGGTACATTTTCCTCTGATTTCCTAAAAAAAAACCCAGAATGAATATGTATCTCTAATGATTTTATGACTGTTGATGAGAAGTTGGAAACAGAAAGTGAATGCAACATTCATGGACAGCAAATGAACTTTATAGAGTTGCAGGGTGTTTGTAAAGTATTTTCTATACTTACTATAGCAATATAATTCCTATTAACCACTGTGTACCAATGTTGGTAGCATGAGGGTAGATCCTCTGTACCACAGTGGGATTGGTGCTGCTTAATCTTGAGATTATGGGGAGTCTAAGGGTCCCTGATCTTCATCCATAACCCCCGTAAAGGGGTGGGTACTTTGCTGTGAGGGAACCCCCAGGTCGTAGCCCTCAGGTTAAACCCTACTGGTGGTAGCTGACAGCCACAATGTCTTGTAAACACTGGTGTACCTGAACTGTAACAAGGCAGAACTGCAGTACACATAAAGTGGAGAAAGAATAGCTGTAACACAGGATCACATTGGAGTAGAAAAGCAGGACTGTATTAGGAACAGGAACTGGAAAGGTGAAATGCAGGAAATACTGAAAAGCAGATATTCAGGATATATGAATAAACACTGGGCTGGTACAAAGAAAACACCTTGCTCAGGCAAGGACACACAGAATCTGGCAGCTTAATTTAGGGCAGCTCTTGCTGCAATTGGCTGACAATCAGATCCACTGAGGTTATAACTGAATTCTAATTATTAGAAACACATGTGGTAGACAGATGAGTTCATCTGCATTCCTAATATCATAGATTGGTCTTTATCAGTACTAAATGCAATCTTTAGTGTCTGGATAGCCTAATGGGATTTCACTGCTTCTGAGCTAAAGAACCCTGGTTTGATTCCCGCACTCGACGCCTTAAACACATTATTAATACACATGATGTCACTTCCTAATGTTGTAGTTACTCTGTAACACTGAAACCACAGTGCTTTGCTGAAGCTAAGATTTTAATTTAAAAAAAAATAGCAAATTGAAATTCTGCAAATAAGAGGAAGGTGCTGATTAGCGATTGTAAGCATGCAGCAGTGACACTTGATCCTTATCCATTGTACTGTCTTGGTTACTTGGAAGAGTTCATTCCTGCATTAGGTCAAGGTCAAATCCTTACAAAATGAGTAGACAATCTGTGAAGCACAACCACACATGTGGTTAGAGGTGAGAAAATGGCTTGGTGTGGTTTAGAATAATGGAACTTTGACAAGATACAGAGGTATGCAGAACGTTAATTATTTTAGTAGGGGGTGTTTACAAAGCCAAATAACACTCAACAACTCCTTTTAAAGCCAAGTGTCAATTTATAAATTGCAACTAAATAAGATCAAACAACCAAAAGACAAACCTTGTTATGCATTGTGTAATGAATACTCAGGGTATGATTCTAACCATTTAGCAAACAGGGGAATCAGTAACCTGGACCTCTGATCACATCCCATATGCCTTAATTTATGTCTGTATGTATGTATAATTTTATTTATAAAGCGCCACAAATTTATGCAGCGCTGTACAATTCAGCAATACAAGTACAATACAGACATGGGGAAAGTGTGTTAAACAATACAAGTAAAATATCACAAGGATACATCACTTTAAGTGCTAGCATAGGCAATTCCATTAGGGTGTGCCCCCAAAGACAAACTTCTTAAAGGTAACATTTTTCCCTGTCCCCCTCCCTGCTGATTTCCTTCCCCTGCTGCCCCCCTCCCTGCTAATTTCCTTCCCCTGCTGTCCCCCTTCCTGCTGATTTCCTTCCCCTGCTGTCCCCCTTCCTGCTGATTTCCTTTCCCTGCTGGCCCCTTCCTGCTGATTTCCTTCCCCTGCTGTCCCCCTTCCTGCTGATTTCCTTCCCCTGCTGTCCCCCTTCCTGCTGCTTTCCTTCCCTGCTGTTAAAGGTGCCTGCACTGCGTGCTGCACATTAGGGTGTGCCTGGGCACACCAAGAACACCCTGTGCGCACACCTATGAGTGCTAGGTTGTGGTTGACATAAGAGGTTGGAGGTCCCTGCCCCGTAGAGCTTACAATCTAAATTAATCACCTGAAGGTGCGGCTGAAATTAATATAATAATAATAATAATAATAATAATAATTACATTTGGGATAATCTATGGATAAGGGTCTGCTACTCATTACATTTTTTTGTGATGGAGGCCATACTTTACAAAGTAAACTTTGTTTCATTCACTGGATTTTAAACAGACAAGGACACTGATTTTGCTCCTGAGGAAGCCAAGGATCGTTGGCGAAACGCGTAGAGCGGACACTTGTCTTTTAATAATTTTTAAAAAATTGCTTTTAATACACTCTGTGTGAGTTTTAAAAGTTGTCAAAATAAATATTTTTTACTGCATCATCTGGGATCTTCTTGCTTGAATGGGCAAATAACAGAGGGATCACAAAGCAAAGAATAACTTACAGGCGCATGACCTAACAACATCTGGTAAGTGCAACCCACATAGGGGGTGTGAGTTCACCCCAGCACAGCATCTGTGAAGCACGCTGCACCTACTTAATGGATAAGAGATAAAAGCACTTCAGCACTGTCATCCCTCTCCACAAAGAAGCCCTTTCACGGCAACACCTCCAGTGTCTGTTTTACCATACAGCACTTATAGTTCACATTGTGAATTCATTAACTGTATCACACTAGGGGTATCCACCCCTCTTTAATTATATTTTCCAGCACTACCACTCACCATAATTGTATGGGATTTTCTTCGTATGAGCATGCTGATGTCCTGTATGCGGACATCAGCATGCGCATTAAAGGGATTCCTGTCTCGCCGAGAACAAAAGAGTTGCCTCGCTGAGACGGGAATCCCTTTCATGCGCATGCTGATGTCCGCGTACAGGACATCAGCATGCGCATACTACTATTAGCGAAGTGAGCCGAACGGATCGTAGCTCACTTCGCTGCTTGATGAATTACCCCCTAAGTATGGTTCTGTAGATAGATCAGATCTGTACATGCAAATGCTAGCTTTTTTCATAGTTGATTATATTTACAAGCAAAATTGAACAAGTTAATAAAAATTAATATTTAGGTGTTAGCATCCATTTCATATCAATTGCATTCGTTGTTTCAGCTATTTATTTTTTTTTATCCTTTGCATGATGCATTTATTTTTTTCACTCATCGTATTATTAATATATTGTGGTGGGAAGATATGCAGAGGTGGGTGATGTTTAATTTTTGTTCTTTTCATTTAACATTGAGAATGTTGAATCTCTGGCCAAAGGTAGTAATTGCTGGTAATTGCTCAAGCTGCTGCTCTTCCAAAAGTATTTTAATTAATTCTGTCTTCATTAAAAACAAATAAAGAAACAAGTACATTTCTACATTATTGACTTGATCCTTTTCTGTGATACAAACCAAGTATGAACCAAGTATGAAATGTAAAAGTGTAAGCCCATATGATGGAAAGATTTTAAAAGATGTTATATTGACAGATATGACATATGAAAGAGGTAATTAAAAGATACCTTCTGTGTTATACCATGCCATATGGCATGCTTGGCATTTATAATGTTATTCACAGATTCAATGCCAAAAGGTTTGGCATCAATTTATGCCATTTCCTTGGACCAGAAAATGAAACTCCTCATTTTAGAGTATTATAGTGGGTGTATGTTGAATGGAAGTCCAGATGAATTACTTGGCAACCCTTATGTTCAGAGAGAAAGGAATAGCAAACACCTTTTAAACAACAGCATGATATTTTCAACCTTGCATTATATTTTATATATTATATGGCTTATATAATATATGTAAATAAATAAATAAATATATATATATATACATATATGCACTTTTTTGCCAGCAAAGAAAATAAATATGATACTGAAGGCTTAAACAAGGCATGATTACTGTATATCAACTACTAACATTCCATTGAAAATATGTTCTCACACACAGAGTGACCACAAAAGACAATAGTTTACAGGAATAATCATTTCTAAGTTGTATGTTTAGTCATTGCCTGGGCCTGGAGAAAACATACAGTAACAGTTTTCCCCAGAGAAGAACAAGACCAATATCAACAGCCCCAAGATATGCACCAGGACTCAATTTCATCAACTTATAATCTTGGTTCACAAACCATTTAAAAAAGGTTCATTGATCCTTTATGAACCATCCTTTTTTTGTAATTTAATGTGTTGCTAGATTATGAACCAGAACTGGAACAAACCTTTGTGGAAGTATTGGAAACACATTGATGTTTTAAAATAAAGTTTGCAGTGCTATGATGTACTTTAATAGTCAGTTAGGAATGGTGAAGGAATAATCACCCATTCTTAACCCAACAATAGAACAGTTAAAAAAGAACTAAAGTCTCCTAATAAATCACATTTGTTTATTTAGCCTTCATGTCAGAAACACTGTAAACCCACAGTCTTTCCCTTCCATTCCACCTACTTGATTTTTTCTGCTTCCTCTGCATGCATTAATTCACAAGAACATTACAGTCTTTGTAGCCTTTCAGTCCCAGACTTCTTACAGAGCATGTGTAAAAGCCAGCAACGAGTGTCAGTCTCATTGTAATACACAGTTTAACGTACTATATGACATTTCTCAACTAGTCAAACAATATTTGTCACTTAGATTGTAAGCTCTACAGGGCAGGGACCTCCAACCTCTTGTGTGAACCTCAACCTGGCACTTAAAGTGATGTATCCTTGTGATATTTTACTCATACTGTTTAATGTACTTTTCCCATGTCTGTTTTGTACTTGTATTGCTCAATTGTACAGTGTTGCGTAAATTTGTAATGTATTCATTAGCATTTTAATCTGGATAAAATTTTTTGGCCATGATATATGAGAAGTTGTATAAGATAACACTACAGCCCAGAGGTACTGATTTTTTGTTCCATAATGTAGCGGTTAAGCCTGGCAGACCTTGTACTTTCAGTATACCAGTTATAGTTAGGGGACATTCATTTTTTCTTTAAACATGTGTTGAATGAGATTCATGCTTGGATATCAGTTCTAACCGGTTGTATATCTTTTTAACTAGCATTCAAAACCCAACATGTGAGAAATACGTTTACCAAATGGAAAATGAATTGTGTGCAATTGCAAAAGTTCATTGAGCCAGATTACTATTAAGATCTAATAGAAGTGTAATGTTAACCTGTTTTACTAAAAATCTCATGGTGAAACATAGAACGCGTATTTTTAACAAACAATGTTTTACTATGGGTAACATTAGAATTTATTTTGAGCTTTTTGTCTGAATTATTTTGCATGAAATATAAACTAGAAGCAATTAAAATCAGCATGTAATTAAAATGCCATTACAGAAAAATGCTAGATCTTAATTGCCTACTTATGTTAAAGCAGCAATGTACCACCTAAGGGCAAACAAATTTGTTGTACTTGCTTCATCACGTTAATCATCCACCTGAAATTCTGACTGTTATCTGCATTTTATTTCCTTTGTTTTCTATGCTGGCAAAGGTTTCAAGAACACTTCAAAACAAAGAACATGTTTTCTGACTCTCTTTTTTTATTATTTATTGTTTTCCAAAAGCAGGTCTGTCTTCCCAACACCTGGGTTCTTGACATGAAGCCACACCCCTTTTTTACCTTTATCCACATTTGCTTTTAGGGAACATCTGTATGAATAATTGTAACACCATTCTGGCTATAACACCCTTAGTCCTACGTGGCCTACATTTAAGGGGCAGTATAGTTTCAAATCCCTATCCATCCTAGCACTCCAAATCAAAGCTTAGGCAAATTTCTACAACTGAAGAACTGTGCTACCAACAGAAATAGGATATAGATTCTAAACAACTACAACAGACCTGGGCCCGCAGGCCACATACAACCCTAAAACCATCTCAGACCAGCCCAACTGAACATGCAAAAATGGGGGGGCTTGGCCAACCACCATAGGCGCCGGCAAGCTAAGCACACCACTAACCCTCTAACACCCCCCAAACCTTTCACGTAGCCCTATGAGAAAAATAATTGCCACCCCTGAACTAGAAAGTGTTATAGACCAATACAATTCAGCAGTATGTATAGTCAATCACTATTTGGAGAATCCCAAAAACTTTTAGTAAGAATGATGACTGCCTTTCATTGAACTCTTCATGTAAATAATTGCACAACACACTGGGATCTTTACTTAGTAAAGAAAAGCTACCTTTACCTCCTGTAGGCTACTGTTCTATTGCTCCTTTTTTTGGGGTGTGATTGGCCACTTAATCTATGGAAAGATGGAGCAAGGGCCATTTTATTTTTCTGATTTCTGCAGAGATCTAGATGCAGAATGTGCATTATTCACAATTTCTGAAATAAATAGAATTAGCATTCTGTGATATCCCTCATGCCAGAAATTAAAGTGTAAATTTCGCATCTATCTTATCCCATATCTAAAGTGTGGCTCTTAGTCCATCTGTACCTTTCCCCAGGCTTCTAATTCTGGGTTCCTGGAACATGCCCTGGGTCATTATGCCCATTATCTGAGCCACTTTATGCTCCTTAGGACAGTGATTCTTAACCGGATTGGGGGGGGTGTTCACCCCTAGAGGTGCGAGAAAGCATTTCCAAGGGTGCAAAAGAAGTTTCTAAATTCATTAAATGTTATTTTATTTCCTAAATAAAAAAAAAAACACATATTTTTCAAGGAGAGGGGGTGCAAGAACATATTTTCAGATTGAAACGGGTGCGGATCATTAAAGAGGTTAAGAACCACTGGCCTAGGGTGATGGTGACTTTACCAGGGAGCTTCCATACAAGGAAAAGTTCCCACTTTATCTTTTCCAAAGACCAGCCTTAGGCATCCTTTCCCAGGATTACTGTAACTAAACAAAGCTGTGTACAGCTTTCGATAGAAAGCGGGGATTTATTTCAATTTTGGGGTAATAAACTTCTCACCTCTACTGTTTATGTAAAACTTTTTTTTTATAAACATCTTAAAAAATGAGATAAAAAGTACTATAAATAAGTCGATATATATATATATATATTTTTTTTTTTTGCAATGAATAGGCTTAGTAAACTATCTGGTACAAACATGTCATACAGAATAGAAATTTCAGAAGAAAAGAAAAGAAGGGCTTCTACACATTTGGAAACTGTGAAAGGGTTTGCAAGTTCAGATTCTTTGCTACAACAAATAAGGGTCCCGGATGTCCTTGTGAGTGGTGAAACAAGGTTCATTCTGCCATTCTCTCCATCCTCTGCCTTCTAGGAACGTTCTTTAGCTTATCTGCTCCTGTACCTGTCAGTATTATTGCAGGATGTTCTATTCCCTTTTTCATTCACCAACATTTCTTGTACTTTCCGCAGTCCTGTTCCACTGCCTCTGCCCTGTCAGTGGCATTCACATTTTCTAAAACTGTTTTTGACAGTATTTAAATTGCAGAAGGTTTTTCCTACGTTCAGTTTAATGTCGGCAACAGCTTACAGAAAACAGGCAATGCGCTTGATGTGCAGTTTTTCGGAGGCGTGCAAGATGATCGCTGGTGTTAAATAGTAATAATCGTTGTGACTTATTAAAATATAAATCTGCTGAAAGTAGGAAGAAAAACAAACTAATAGCAGGAGTATATTCATGAGTTAACTCATTTAGTGTACATAGTTCTCACCTGCCGAGATCATTTCACAAGAGAAGCTCTCCAATTACTTCCTATATTCCTCTCCTACCTACCCACTTTCCATTTTCCCTTCTTACTGATTGAGAGACTGTGTTGATTGTAATTCAAATGAATATCTATGGCTCAGAAGCAACAGAGACTGGTTGCAGGAATTCATGAACTAAATACCTGTCTTTGACAGTTCATAAAGAGTTTATTTTAATGCATGTGCATCTACTTTGCGATGTAATTGTCTAGCTCTTTGCTTTATATAAACCTGTTCATCAGAACCATTTTTAATGACTCTGTTTTTCCATCTCTTTTTATGTCCTGTCTGTTTTTATTGTATGAATTAAGTAATCTTAAGTCTGTATATCTGTAAGGGTTCAGAACGGTAGATGAGGAGAAGGAGGTCGCTGGTGAAAACCACACTGAACTTGGCGCTAGCTGTCTTAGGGCGCGGAGTCTAAGGTACTCTCCGGTCTTCACCTATAACCCCCGCAAGGGGATACTGGACTCCAATGCCGAGAGTACCCAGGTCGCGGCCCCTAAGTCAGCTGTTCAGTGGTGGTTACGGACCCAGGACACGGACTCTGGTGCAGGACTAAAATACAGGACTCAGGTACTGGAAACAGGACAATGGACTAGGGTACAGGACACAGGACACTGGACACAGCACTGACAGGCAGAGCACTCTGAAGCAGACAATAGGCAGCAATAACGGATACTAAATAAACAGAATATGCTTTAGGTGATTAAACTGATCTTCACAAGCCCACAATACTATGATTGTATTTTTAACATAGGGTGCCATACCTGGAGCGCGTCTGCCTTATATAGGCGGAGAGGCAGGCGCGCTCCTGCCTCTGTGCGCACCCGGCGCGCACCCCCCGTGACGTCACGGCAGGCGTGCGCACACTATGGGAGGAGACCCGGCACTGGAACGGACGCTGGTAAGTATTCCTTACAATATCCTCATACCTCTACATGCCTTTTTGGGTTTTTTTTTGCTAAGCTGAAGTCCAACCAGATGACAGTTTTGATAACTGCGTACAAATTCAGATTAACATAATGCATGATAAGGAGTCTTTGCTAACTCCAATCTCTTATCTCCATTCTAATAAAGTGATTTGGATTGGGAGGCTACTCATCAAAGAGTAAGTCTTCAACCTCCAAAGGAAATTGTGATCATTTATACACCATGTAGTAAAAGTCAGTTGTGCGTGATACTTTTAGAATTTTTTTTTTTTGCTGCACTGGGACAAATCATTGCATAATGATTTCTAAATGTGGTTAAGAAAATAGTAGCAGTATTGTAGAAAATTTGTCATTACATAGGTAGACTCAAGTGATGTCATCTTCACTTGGATCTGTTTAAAGCTGACAATGCCATGATATTTTTTTGTATATTAAAAGGACATCAAATCCTGCAAAAAAAAAAAAGCTCTCTATTTGTTGTACACCTAATATTAAGTAAACAAATGTTAAAATGACAGATTTAAGTTGACAGATTTTGAAGAATAGTCATAGCAACTGAAGTTAAAACAAGCACTTGGAGAAGAGGTTTTCAGATAATCCTAGCCCCCTCCTCCCTAGGTCAAGGACTTTGATCACTATTTGAGCATTCTCCCCGCTACTGAAACACTTTCACTTTCTTTAGGAAACTTATTGCAAGGCAGCTCCAAGAGACTAAAAGACAGGAGAAAAGTAGCCTAAAACAGCCCAGAGTCAAAAGTTGCTCAATAATCCAAATGCTGCTCACAAGTAAACAGACTGCACCGAGGTAACAGAAGGATTCGCTGACAGCCTTGGCTCCAATTTCTCGATTTCTACTTTTGCTTAATTTATTTTGCAAAATTGTTAAGTCTAAACCTGCCATTTTAGCATTTGTTTTATTTAAAACTAGGTGGCCATTAAATAGAAAGCACTTTTTCACAAGCTTTGGTGTTCCTAGAGTCCCAGTATGACAATACTGGCAATATGCATGAATTATCATAAGAAATGGCAATGTCTATTGTTGTTCTAACTATATAAAAATGATAAATTTACATGTATTTTATTGCCAGAATTATTTGTAATCCATTCTTTAAAGCCAACCAAACATCATGCATCCTCACTTGTCTTAATAAGGAATTCCGTGCTTACAGTAAATAAATATTTTTTAAGATATAGTTTAGGCTTGGTAGGTCTAACCTTGATGCCGATGCTGTTTTCATTCTGCATTTTGACGATATTTTTTTTAATCAACTGAGACTAGTATGGGGGTTATTCACTAAAGTCCGAATTGTTGCGTATAGATGCAAATTTACCAGATAAAGACAGTCGCAATACGCTGCTAATGTCGCAGTCGCATCTTTATAATGAGAATATTGTCACAGTCACAACTTTATTATGGGAAAATTGTTGCAACCTTACTTTTCAAAATTTGTCTCAACTTTACAAAGGGGAAATTGTAGCAGATTTGCTATGGGAATCCACTGTTTGCGAATTCGACAGTCGAATTCGCACCTTAGTGAATAACCCCCTGAGACTGGTAAAAACCACTGAAATTTCTAATGGTTTTCCTCCAAGACAAAAGTCTGGCATATCTGCATAGCATAATGTACTGTATCTTTCTATATTTTATGTGAGGGATTATGACATGTAAAGGGCGAAATTCATAAAGCTGGAGAAAGTCGATTTTAAGCTTCTTGAGTTTTATCGATGTAAAAAAACTGGTGCAAGATTGAAAAATGTCAGTCGATACTTTTTGATCGATTTTATCAAATGAAACTTTTCGATCAAGTTTTTCAGTGAGAATTTTTGATGGAAAGGTAACTATACTACAAATGTAAAGCATGGCAACCTTTCCATCAAAAAAACTTCATCAAAAGGTTTCAGTCAGTGAAATCAATTGAAAAGTATCGATATTTTTCGATCGGGCACTCATTTTCTTACATCAATAAAACTTGAGAAGGTAGAAATCGACTTTCTCAAGCTTTATACATTTTGTAAGAGCCTTTGGGCTGTTAATTAGAAGGTGGACAACTGACCTACAGCGCTAAAACAAAACGTTAACTGAAAGAATCATTCCTTAACTGGAATGTACTAGCTTTTGGGGTGTTTTGTGATATGTTTGGTGGAGGATACATTGCTCTTTCATGTATTTCCTGATTTTTCAGTTTATAATGTATATCTTTTCAAAAAAATCTTTTGATTTTTAAAGCAAAATCCTCTAATTTTGAAGGTTTACATCCAGAATTCTTAACCCACAGCTATAACCATGCCATGCAAAAATAGCTGAAATTGTGTATTTTCGTAAAATATGTATTTTGGGATGGAGTATTTTGGCTTTTGTGGTTCTAATTTTGATATCAAAATATTCATATATATGTTGTTTTGTATTGATTTTTTTTCAGCAAACTACGTTTGTAGTATAAACACTGATTTCCATTAAGGTTTGTGTCCAGAACTTTGTAGCAACAACGATAAGCCAGGCTTGCCAAGATACCTGAAGAGGGGTATGTTTATGTAAGATCTAAAATTATTAGTAAGAGCTAGTTGGTGCTCATAAAAGTATTCTTGTACACATCCTCTATTTTGTGCTGTTTGTTACTGTGTACTTGAGCATACCCATGCACATTCCATATTGGTCTGTTCAGAAGGCATTCCTCTTTAATTTGAGGTACGTTTTGATGGATCTCATGTTGATCTTTCAGAAAAAAAATACAAATTAGAATATTGACTCTGTTGATTTTTAAGCTAGCAAAACTACTGATTGCCATGGGCGTTTGTGGATTAAAGTCTGCAACCTCAACAACAACAACAAGCCTTACATACCTAGATAGCTGAAGGTGTGTACTTATAGAAGCTATTGACTTTATTGGCATATTTAAAAGTAAAGGAGTTTTTGTGTGCTGTGAGCAATTAACCTAAAGAACTCATCATTTATTTAAATACTAACTTTTAGCTCACAATCTTCAAATGACTAGGGCAGTGGTGGGCAAACTTATTAGCCAACTGAGCCAAATATCAAGAGTAAGTC